>CABHPH010133974.1:0-25848 GCA_902168325.1 Peromyscus nudipes | reverse complement strand
CTTTAGGTGATATTATCTCTTCCCAAAATGTCACTAAACAGAAGAAAATACTATTGAATATTTTAAGTAAAAATAAAATTTAAATTCTTCCTCTTACTGGCTCCGGAAAGGTAAAAATTCTCAGCTTGGTTAGGTAATAAAAGTATCATTGCCTTGACATTGTGCTGGAAACACTTTTTTTACTCCAGCACTTCATTTTTTTCAGCCTTAATTTTAGAACATGAAAATAATCTCTCAGAAGAAAACAAAATGTCAAAGGTCGCATTATAACTCTTGATTTTCAGACGTGGGTGACGCTGGTTTCCCTCAGCTCCTGTTACCTGCCCAGTTACTGTGTGGTTCTCTGCAGTTCTCCTGTGCTGGGCAGCCAAGGATCCTACAGTTGACAAAGTAGAACCCAGAAGACTTTACTTGCTGGCCAACAGCCAGTTGAGACTCGACAGCCAATGTGTCCTGACTTGAAGTCTGCTCCCCATGATGGTGCTCTGTCTCGACAGTCAGTCTCCTTTAGACAGTTTTCTCAAAGCACGTTGACACTGGTGAACTGGTCAGCACTGCCTCTGTGCAGACCTTTGGCAAGGAGGTGAAGCAACATCAGGTAAACAATGCCGGGCAACCAAAACACAACAGAGCATAAGCAAACAAACAAACAAAAAACACCACATCTTGGTTTCATTAGACAGGCCTATGAAAGGAGTGGCTGTAAGCACAAAGAAAAGGTTGGAAATATTTTCTTTATGAGCTAGGGTGTTTGGATTCCATGTAAACTAGGCATGGGTGGGTGGGATGGTCAAAACCTCATTTCTAGTCACTCTGTCTTCACATGCTCACCATATCGTAAATACATGATAGGGTGGCTTTCAAGACAGAATGGTTGAAAAAGACAGTTGCGATCTTAGTATCCTTGCTTAGAGACTTCCCCAGGCTTCTGGATAAGCCCAGAATTCTGTGAGCAGCAGAGCTTTGTCTGGATGCTCATCAGCGGCTAGTGTCATCTGTCCACTTGCCTCTGTATGCTCCAGTCTACTGCTCTGTGAGCCTGGCTTTACACTACAAACACTGGGGAGCTTTAAGATGTACGTATGTGTTATCTTCACCCTAGGGATTCTTTCTCAGTTAATTGGTCTTGAGTAGGGTCTTCAGCTCTGCAGGTGTTTAGAACACACAGCCAAGGAGAGGAGAGCACTGCACCCATCAAAGACTTCTGACAACGATTAATTCTCCTGCACCATGGTCAGAGGCAGAGTCTCCCTCCTGAGAAAGCTTCCTTCCTCTCACCCACCTTCTCTTGCCAAACACACCTTCTCAGCTTGTCCTCTCAATGCCCTGAAGGCTTGCTTACCTTTCTTGTCTCTCTTATTTAGACGGTCCCAAGCTGTGTTATGCACTTGCATCCATAGCTCCCACCTCTGCCTCCTGCCACATCCTTTAAGTGTGAGGGTGGATGCTAATAATTTCCTTAATACAATAATAGCTTCATTTTAAAATTCAATATATACATTTCAAATGTTAAAAAATTATACATGTAAAAAAATTACACAAAAAAGGATTAATATCACTTTTCATTTTTCAGATGGTATCTGAATTGATTCCAAGGATGGGAATCCTTAAAGTAAGGATTGTGGTAGAGTCTTGTGAGCCCCCAACGCTGTATTTCAAGTGGTGTACGGATGCATTATTCTTAGGAAAACTCCACACTCTAAGTTCTGAACGTTACCCATTTGTGATTCACTTACATGAAATAGCTACAACCTTGTAAGAGTAACCTCCCCAATGAGGTTTTTGATGGTGGCAGGGGTCTTAGTTTGACAGTGTTTGCTTAGGACTGGTCCTCCATTTTTCTTTCTTCCATGATGACCAGAACATCCCACCTGTACTGAGGTTGAATGCCTTCAGAAAATATTATTTTTCTAATGTTAATCAAGTATAGTGACTATCATTTGCCTCATTAAATATTTTTTAATGAAAATGGAATTAGAATAAAGGGCTTTATGTCCTTGACTCAGAAAAAGTCCAAATCCCTACGCTGATTAGGTGATCAAAGCAGACTTTCCCACTGCTGTCCTGCAGCAAGTCACAAGAGAAAAGTGCTCATGGGATCGTGTAAATGTTTATGTATTTTATTTTTTTCTTAAATCAAAACTACCAAAGATCCAGTTTTCTGAAAAAGAAGAATAAGATTCATTTTGGCAGGCCACCTCTGAGTTCCTTGTGTCTCATTATTTGCTGCTGAAGTATTTGGGACTAAAACTATAATAATCACAACATGACAGAAAAAAAAAAAGGAGAAGAAAGAACATGACTTAGTAGCTGATCAACGTAATTTTTCTATTCCTGGGCACGAAATTGCCAAAAATGCATCTGTCTTCTCGATTGGACTTATTTGTAATTCTAGAACATAAGAAAGAAAAAAAAATGAGGACCTCCATTTAAGTTGGTAATTTTGGTAATTCTGAGGCAACGTGATGCAGGAATTTTGATCAGTGCTCAGCTCAGCGTGGGAGATCTCCTTTCAGAGAATTAAAAATGCTTGGAGGAAGGGGTCAGAGGGAGTTGCCTGCAGTTTAACCTGAATAAACATAAAATAAAACAAGAAACTGAACATGGCCCACGTAGTTAATTAGTAAAGTTATATGTTTATAACACATAATAATTTTCACATAAAATAATTGCCAGGGATCAACTTTACATTTAATCAAGTGAAATGCTGATGGTTTTTCTATCATAAGACCAATGATAAAACCCAAAGTTTCAAAATGCAAAAAGTAGTAGGTGATTC
Organism: Peromyscus nudipes; assembly: GCA_902168325.1. Lineage (NCBI taxonomy): Eukaryota > Metazoa > Chordata > Mammalia > Rodentia > Cricetidae > Peromyscus > Peromyscus nudipes. Next base: position 23,069 of record CABHPH010133974.1, on the reverse strand, counting down.
TTCACATTTCTAAAGAATTCTTTGCTGACCAAATGATCTACCAGTATCTTCATTTGAAATACCTTGTGGTGCACTGAAATGGCCACATAGTTTTAGTAATTCTCAAACTCAACGTGTGTGGGAAGGATCCGATGTTAAACGAGAGCGAGTCCCAGGGTCTCCACCATTAGAAGTGCGCTTCGGCAATGTCCTCCATGAAGGTCATGCTGCTGCTCTGGATATGTGGTTGAGAACCACTGCATTGTTAAAGTTCTACCTAAATTGAGCTTTAGTGACAAATCTATGTGACACGTGCAAACGAAACCTGGAAAGAGTTAATGCCTGAATTTTGCCAGCCTCATCCATATGGTGAACCCCTAAACCTAGGCCCTCCAACGTCACTGTAGTTTTTAAAGGCTCTTGAAAGGGGTAATTAGGTTAAAATGGGGTCATTTCCATGATCTTTAATCCATTGTGACGACTTTCCTTATAAGAAATAGAAATGCAGGTGCTGGGCAGATGGTTAGTTGGTAAATGCTTGGCATGTAAGCATGAGGACCAGAGTTTGACCCCCCTCCAACATCTAGATAAAAAAGTTGGGCATGCTGGCATATGCTAAAATCCTAGCACTGGGGAAGTGGAGACAGGAGGATCCCTAGGACTCATGGCCAACCCATCTTGTTTAGTTTGTGAACCTCGGGTCCCAGTGAGAGACCTTGTCTCCAAAACATAGGTGGATGGTGCCTGAGGAATGCCACCCAAGGTGGACCTCTGGCCTCCATATGTACAAGTGTGTATTCACACACAAACACTCACACATGAACATAGACACATGCACACACAGAGAAAAGGAAATGTAGACACAACTATACACAACAGGCTGAGCTTGGAAAAACACAGAGAAAGCAGCCCTCTACAAGCTGAGGGGAGAAGCCTGAGGCTAGGACTTCCAACACCTGAGAATAACTAATTTTTTGTTATTTAAGACACCTAACCTATGGCATTCTGTTGTAGACGGATTTGTCTGTTATGACATCCCTAGCAAACTTGTGTTGATTGTGGGTTTCCAAAGGAAATGGAAGTGATATTTAGAAGAGCTTTCTTCACTGTTAGGCATTGGATCTATGAGAATGAAACAAGCTGCCAAGAAAGAGAGTCTAAGCAGAGAAATACAGCTATGTCCTGTGCCTTCTGAATGCAGTTGTCTTGGTGAGCATGTGTTTCAAGAGGGGGCACTCATTTGTGATGTGGCAGAATCAGGCGGCCATGGGGCCAGAACGGAGTGGGTGGGTGGGGGAGAGTTTCCTGTTCTTGGACAGTTCATCCCGAGGATGGTGCCCTGAACTGCAGGAGTGAGACATGGGAAGGGTGAGGGTGTGCTGAGAGTGTCTTTCTTGCCTGTTTCCTATCTTCAGAACCTGAACTGCCATGACTTGGCATGCGTCCTGTATCCTCACTGGCCATATATTCAGCTTTCTCACCCATCTACCTATCCTTCCTTGTGCCTTTTAGATGTCTGAAATTTCTGACAGTGGCCATCATTCCCCTGTAATTATTATACTTTAGTCATAGGGTCAGGTAAACTTTGTTTTGAAAACCATTTTTTTTATAAGAATTTCCTCCTAGCAATACAAATTCCATCTCACACATGGAGAAAGGGAATGTTCCCCATAGCCTTTTCATGGCTATGTGGAGCAAAATTCAGTTGCTTGCTTTTAACATCTTTCTTCAGGCTCTGTGACCATTGAGAAAAATACCTATTTTTATTAGGATGTAGTAAATAATTGCAAGTGGTCTCACAAGCTTTCTCCTCATAACCTTTCTTAAATTCTGTTCATCTTTTCTTAGTTTCTTCATGGCTCTTTATATATTTTGGCACAATGGACTTTGAAAAGGATGGATTAAAAAGAAGCTCCTGGTTTTAACTGCTAAATAAAATTAGTTTTTGAGGCACTCTCAAATACAGCTTATTTTCAAAGAATGAATATATATGTATATACTCTTAAAGTCTGTACTATTGAGGAATCAGGGGGAAGTTGATGTGCAGGAATTACTTCAAGATAATGTGAGAAACCAAATTAAGGTAGGACTTTGATTAATATCCGAAGTAAGACTTGTGACCCATTGGTTTACAAGATGGCTTCACAGGTAAAGGTGCTTTCCACCAACCATGATGACTTCAGTTGGCTCTCTAAGACCCATGTTCTAGGAGGACAGAACTCACTCCAGCAAGATATCCTCTGACCTCCACATGCTCACTGTGCCATTTAGCACATTTGTGTACACACATACCTGTGTGCACACACACACAAAATAAATATAATTTGTAATTAAAAAATACTTGGACCCAGAACAATCTCGTTCATATATTTTTGGCTCTTTTATCTGGGACTGTGTCACCAGAGAAGGGAAAGGTAGGGAAATCCATGTGTGTTTGCAGCAGAAATATCAACAATCCTTCATGAAACAGGTCATTGGGTTTGCTTTGCAAATGTCCAGGCCTTTTGTTTAAGAATCCAAAGATGACAAATACGAAGCCTCCCTCTCAATAACTGCCTTAAATTTCAGCACAGTAAGAAATGCTGCCTGGGCTTTATCGTCCCATAAATTGCTTGGCTGGGAGTATGTATCTCACTCCCTGTTTTTATCCAGGATCCATAATATTGCTTGGCACCCCCTGAATGTCAACTACCAATGTACATTATTGGGTATCAAAGAGTGCTGATGGGGCAAAACCTAGAGAAAGAGGAAATGTGGGGGAATAGTGCAGCCAGACTCAAAGGATTTGTTTCTTTGAGCTGTCAGAGCTACTAATGGAAATGGAAAATATAGTTACTATAGACAGATGTCAAACAAAGCCAAGTGCAAAGAACAGGAAATGAGAATATTAAATCAAACAGCAGTGAGCTGAATGGGTTGCGGCTCAGAAGGGTGAGTTTGGAACCTCTCGAAGCTGTCTGCCCTGGGAAAGGTTAAACTCGACATTTTGCTGTGAAATGAACACTTAATTGGTTCCTCAGCAGATAACCATTTCCCAAGCAATATGGAATTTCTGATGAAGCCCTGACTTTCATCCTCTGCTTCATCTCTGTGATGGCTATTCTTGGTTGTCAACTTGACTATATGTGGAATTAACTAAAACACAGTGTCTAGGTACACCTGTGGGAGAGTTTCCTTAATTAAATCATTTGAAGCTGGCGACCCATCTTTAATCCAGATCTTTTAAGGTGAGAAGATCCACCTTCAAACTGGATCACAACTCCTTGTGGCAGCCTATCTAAAGGACATGGAAGAAGGAAGCTTTTATTCTTTGCCAGCTTGGCCCTACTCTCACTGGCATTAAAGCCCATTTCTTTGGGATCCTGGCATATACTGAAGACCAATTGAAACATCCAGTGTCATGGATTGAACTATTGGATTCCTAGACTTTCCACTGGTAGACAGGAATTGTTGGACTAGTTGGACTACAGCCTGTAAGCCATTCTAACAAATCCTGTGTGTGTACCTATATAAATACTCATACATATGTATACACACACATATTCATTTTATCAGTTCTGTTCCTCTAGAGAACCTTGACCTGACTACACAAACTCGCAATACATATTGCTATTTAATATGTTGATATTGCACTACTTTTGTGTGAAACTGCAAATACCTGACTCTCCCTTATCCCCTAGACCCAGAATCCTTGGAGATCCAAAATGATTGTCTGCACTAGCCCATTGTAGCTGCTATAACAAAATACCACAAATTAGGTCACACATAGGCAACCAGGACTTATTTCACACCATCTTGCAGGCTTATGAGCCCAAGACCAAGGCTCTGGCAAGCTATGTCTAGTGAGGCTAATGAGGCGGTGCTTTCTGATTCACAAGCGTGTGTTATAGCTGTGTCTTCATCTGGGGAGAGGACTCTTACTGAGCTCTTCCGTAAAGGCATCTATTCCACTTATAAGGCCCATCCTTCTATCTGAATCCCTTTACAAAACCTAACCACCACACTGAACACCATCACCTTGTGAGTATTGATTTTGACCTATGAAATACAGGAAGGGGAGCACACATATTCGGTCCTTCTCATTAGTGCTGCAGGCGTAGGATGAAAGGGTATGTGTCTTCCTAAACCTATATAGTGACAATCTCTTCATAAACTGTTCTAGTTAATAGTGCTGTAAAATACAGTCAGTTTTGTTTTGTTTTGTTTGTTTGTTTTGTTTTTTCTGAAGGATGAGTGAAACTGAGGAACAGATTAAGAGAGAGCTAGAGAGACTTTCTCCCTCCTTTTCCTCCCAGAGAAGTTATTTGAGAGAAAATCCAGCAGAGGGCACCCTCTGAACCTCAGCCTCCCCAGCATCCAACATTGGTGCTTGGCTAGTTATAGCAGAAGCTGGGTTGCTATAGAGAAACTGGGGTTGGCAATAGCTTGTTAGCTGGAGATGGCTGCTTTCTTGGGCAATTCCAGACACAGTTCATTAAAAGGGAGGCTTCTAATGGGAATAGAACATCACTGATGGCAACCATCCTCTTGGGCTTGTTCAGTGGAGTACCCTAAATCCTCAAACTCTGAAGCTCTTGAGTTTGTGTAAAAGGACAGAAGTTTGTTGGGGAAATGTGCCAGAGTCAAGAAAGTCACAAACACCACTGTCCTTCCATGAGGCAAGGTGTAAACTGATGAGAATGATTGATGATAAAAATAATAATAATAATAATTGTGTTGCCTAATACTTATTATGTATTTGCTGGTCCTATATGGCATTTCACAGAGAGCCCTTCAAATTCAACGTGTCAATTAATCCTCCCAGCAACTTTATGAATTCAGGCAGATTTTTCTTATTGTTGATAAGATGACTGACAGAGATAGACTAAGAAGGTGGCCCAAGGCTACTCAGAAACTAGCCACCATTGAGAGACAGTTTCATTTGACTCCCTGTGACTCAGAGAGTCCCACACACTTTCCACTGAAACACACCCACTGCAAATTCAGGAACGGCCAGTGTGAAATCTGAAAGCCAGCTGCTTATTTCACTGTCCTGCTGCTTGTGGTGGACATGACAAGTGGTATTAACACATCATCCCTACCTCCCAGGAGCCTAGAATGCCAATCCAGGATTGTTCTCAGCCATTCTGTTTAGGTCTATTAATCCATTAACCAAAGTTACCAGGTAAAATTTACACTGTATCCCACTGAAGGTTTATTTTTAAATTTCTAAAATCTGACATATGTCAAATATTAGTAAGCCCTAGTAGACTTACTGATTACATTGTCACAGCATAGAGAATGGCTGGGAAATAATATCAATTATTCTTGTAAACACTTGTATGATGCCATTGTCTATCGCTTCTAAAACCAACAGAGAAAACTTGTCTCTAGGTTACTCACGAAAGTTGGTAAACTTGGAGTTTATCAGGTAAAAGTAATGTCCTAAGGCCTGTGGAAATTTAGAGAAAGGGGAAGGCTTTAATTGGGTGAGGAAAGTAGAATTTGAGTTATAACCTTTGCCACAGGCCGTTTATGAGCACAAGGTCATTAACATCTATCCCCAGGTTCCTGAGCAGGAAGCAGGGAAAGTAACAAATAGCAAGTTCTGAGTCCCTTTGAACTTTATAGAAAAGCACTTTATAAATCCTCGGCAAGTGGATTTATGTTATAATTTGTCTAGAGTGACTTCAGCTTAAAATTCTTAAGAAGGGAAGGCCTGCATCACATGCCATGTAGAACCAGCCCGTCTCCCTCCCTCAGACAGTGCAGCCCCCACTGTGGACTGACTGTTCTGTCAACAGGGTTGCTTTTCCATATCTTTTCCAGTGGATCCAGATTAAAAGTATGAAGACATCCACCACAAAGGGAAAAAAAAAGCCTGTCTAACAGGAGGCCCAGGGCAGGAAGGAATACTTAAGCCTCTACCGTGAGGTAGAATGAGATGTCATCCTAGAGCATTTATTAAACAAGGTTTTCATCTACATCCACTGTGAATGGGATGCTTTAATTATCTCACAGATCTACAAATCTATGTTCTGTGCAAGGACTGTTGGGGCATGTGTTGCTTTATTTTATTTTATTTTTTATTTTTTGCATTCCAAACCTTTACAGTTGACTTGATGATTTTTTTTGTAATAATGATACGCTTTCAGTAGTGTGTCATTTTCTTTACCCTTGTAGAGAGATAACATGCAATTATAGAGTGATGTCAGCCTATAACATTTTGGTGTAAAACTTTGGTCACACCAAAATACCAGGCTCCTTAACAAAGCTGGCAGACACATCTTTTGGCAGCAGCTGCTCGCCGTGTGATTTAAAACTTCCTGTCACTATAATTGATGTGTTTTTATTCTTTCCATTTCCTGAAGCCTGATCAGAATTAAAATTGCTGTTGGAATTTCCTGTCAAAGCAACTCGTTTATTTGCTGAGCTCTGCACTTTGATTGGACATTGCCTTCAGCAAAAATCAGGTGGAGACAGCTGGGAATTATCCCTCTCCACACAGGTTCGATGGCCGAGCACAGACATCTGCAAATATATGCAAGCTGTCCATCATGTGGTAAACTTGTCCTAATGAAAACTCCACATGCAAAATGTTCATAATTTGAATATCAAACTTGACCACCTGCTGGGTGGCTCTGGGTTTTGTGTTGGTGTAGCAAGTCCCACTGAGTTTTAAACTGATTGTCTCACTGCAGAATTTAGACCCCTGTCCTGGGGCTTCATGGTCAGATCTGAGAGCAAGACAGAGCTCTTCCATGCTTAGATAACAAAGCTGAACCTCTTAAATCTTCCTGTGCCCCCTTTCTTCTTCCCCATATGTGCCCCATATGCTCTTTACATGAAGCGTCTTGGGGTAGTTGAGAGTGAAGGGCAAGGACTTCAGACATGTGCAGTTGCCTTGGTGCCTGCTTGCTCAGCTCATGCATCTGTGAAGCAAGGAAGCTACAGAAATGCAGCTTGTTGGTAAACAGTGGGTAATGGAAGGACCTAAATTCTAGTTACATGTTGTAATTTTTCTATTTTTTTATCCAAAAGGAAAATTCATAGAATTTCTCCATTCAAGGGAAAGGCTCACCGACTCTCCTCAGCTCACCTGTGAGCATGAAGAAGGGTCTTTAATTGGTTCTAGATTGCCAATGTGTCTTCTTTCTAAAATGTCTGCTTTCAGGTTGAAACTAGAAAAAGAAAGACTTGGGGTTAAAGAAGTCATTTCAAATCAGTACTCTGGATACTGAGGATTGCTTTCATCCCTCCAGTGATTCATACTGAAGGTGTCTTGGTGGGGAATGGGAATGTCTCTAAAAATAAACAAATACAAACATGCCAAGCTTTCTTTACAATACAACACATAGGTATTACAAAAGCCAATGAAAACAAACACACACAAAAGCAAACTTTCCATGGAATGCTAATCCTGCAAAGTGATGCACCTTGTTTGTTGTGGTGGCATTGGTTGTTTCTTTGCAATAAAATCCAGGTTTTAGCTTAAGATTCTCCAGGAACCTGTAAAATATGGGGTTAAAGTTTTCAAGTATGAACTCTTGAGCCTGGGACTTTGTTTTACTCACTGTTTAGCCTACCACATTGTCTTCCAATTATACAGACTCAATGAATCCTCATTATACAATTAAAGGGACTCACCTCGACATCCAGAATGCCAAAGGCACAGGGAATGGAGCCACACTGCCCGTGTAGCCAAAGGCCTTGGGCATAAGCAACCTTGTTCTTAATGACAAATATCAACTCTGTCAATTAGAATCACCTGAGAAGTCTTAAAACAGACAAGCAAACAAACAAAACTAGTATCCAGATGGTCTCTGGACCATTGAGTGTAAGTCTACTAAAGTCAGGGCGAGATGTCAACCTTTACACAGACTCAGTGCTCTTGACATCAAATCCCAGGCTCATCCCATTCCAGGTCAGGTCTAATTTGTTGGTCCCAACATGTTTGGGATTTTTGAGTCCCTAATTGAAGACTCTCTGTTTATGCATGAACAATGGAGAGAGGAGAGAACAGCTGGTGAGAAGCAGAACAGTGTGCAGGCACACTGTAAGGCGACCTAACAGGCTTATGGGAAACCAGAGGATGAGAAGGCTCGGCCACCATTCAGTGCTTTCAGTGGTAGATATTCAGAGCAGGAGGAGAGGGATTCCATCACTGGGATTTTCTCTGGTATGGAGTAGATCTTGAATCTTTGATAGTTTTGTGTGAGCATTCCCCAGATTCTTCTAACTCTATAGCCTCAGTTTCCCCTCCTGCATTTGTTCACTTTATTCCCCAGAGCCCTTGACTGCAGAGTAGCCCACAGGAAGATCAGTATAAACACTTTGCTCTTTTAATGTGGTAGGAGGTCATGTGTATTGTGCTCACAAGGAAATGTGTGTTCCATGGAGCCTGTGATTTTGCCCTGACGTTATGGAAAATTTGCGTAAGCATTTCTGCTGCCTTGTATGGCCATGAGCTTGGGGAATTCTCTGTAGAGGGCGCCTGAGGCAAGGAGGGAGATTGGGAGGTCCAATCTTCATTTCCAGCAGCATAGCCTGAGCTCAGCACACCATTGGAGAGGAATCCTGTTTTTCTTCACAACATTTCCCCTTTAATTCTTCTTTCCTTCTTCTGACATTCTGCTCTTCTTTGCCACAAACCATTGCAAAATAAGCCATACAAGAATTCCCCCCGCCTCCTTGGCTAGGGTAGAAGGCTCTTTAGAAGCCACAAAGCCACATGTCCAGGGCACAGTAGCTTTATTAATATAATAATTACCATCATCATGGCCTGGTTATAATGCACACATCCCTTCAGAAAGCAAAGCAGGAACAAGCTGGGGTTTGCTAGAGAAGCTGCACTTGAGGTCAGATGTGGACAGTTAGTGTGGGGTCAAGCCAAGGTCATCTCTAAGGAGATCTGGAATTGGAAATCCACATGGAAAATGGTTGCCCGGTGGAAGCCATCCACTCACCGTTCAAGCTCATTTTGAAAAATATGAGTGTTTGATCCCTTCGCCAACTCAGGCTTTTATTGGCATCTTAGCTTGCTTGTAAAGGAGGCTATACAATGCTTACTCTTTGTCAACCATCCTTCATTCCTCCCAAGAATTTCAGTAAAAATGGATCGAAATGCTTTGTTGGGAAAATACATCCCACATATGCCTCACTGGGATTTTTATTCTAAAAAACATTGAGACTGAATTGGGCACTATCTGATCGTTCACACTTCACTCCTTCCAAATAAGTGGAATGTATTTAATAAAGTACACTCTCAAATTGAAATTGGTACAAAAAGAAAGTATTAAATTGCTTTTCACTTTTTCATTGGGTTTTTGTTGGATATGGAGGGAGAGAAAAGGAAATTAAATGTGATAAACAAATAGACTTAGAATCCTCTTTTTTAAGTAACCACGTCAGCCTGGATACAAATGACCAGTGCCAAACTTGGTGCTGGAGGCCTAGGGGAGGCAGCCTGCTGACATGGCAGCAGCTCTGTCTCCAGCTGATTTTAGGCCCAGATAACTAGCCCTTCCAGCTTAAATGATGCTCTGCCCTAATTGACCAGTGCCCATTTGGCCTGGAACTGAGTTCTTTTGGAAGCTATTCAGACCAACTTTGACTGCCTGCAAATGCTGTGCCAAGATCACATTGGTTTCTAGAGCCTGATGTATAATTCAGACTGCAGTCTAAAGGGACAGCGTTCCCTGAATGTCTAGCAGACAGCAGCATTGGGTGTGCTGGCTACCTTTACCAAATTAATTAGCACCAATTGAAGGAGAATTACACTGTGATCTTCAGCCAAAGCAGGCTACAATCTAAACGTCTTTTCTAGTTGGTCTATAAATTCAATGGGTCATTTTCTTTTTCTTTTTTTTCTTTTATTATTTTATTTTATTTTATTTTATTTTATTTTATTTTATTTTATTTTATTTTAGGAATAACTTAGATTCCCCCAGCTCCCTCAAGCAGTTGACCTTGAACTATTCTCCACATGATGGACTACCAAATGCCCCTTTAACATGATATTTGCTTTAATTAAACAAAACTACCACTTGAAAGGGTTCGGTTTCTGCAGAAGTGTTGCTCAGTGCCATTGCTTCCAGATAGAGACTTGCAGTCTGGGGGAAACAGACAGATGAAGCCTGGTGTGGCTAGATGCGGGATGCCACCCACTTCATCCTCGGCCAAACACCCGAGTAGCCTGCATGCAAAGACCAACCTTTTCTTTTTTTCTTTTCTTCTTTCTTCTTTTCTTTTCTTTGTTCTCTTCCTTTTTCTTTTTACCTCTCCTTCTGCTCCCCCCTCCCACTCCTTCCTTCTTGCCCTCTCACTTTACCTGTCTTCCAGTACTGGACCCCAGGGTTTCATGCACGCTATATAAGAGCACTACATTCCTAGCCTTCCTTTTACCTTTTTATTTTGAGACAAGGGCTCACTAAAGTCCTAAAGCTGGCCTTGAACTCACTCTCCACCCCAGGCTACCCTTGAACTGGTGAGCTTCCTGCCCTACCCTCCCATGTAGCTGTACCACAGATCCAGGTACGACCAGCCATCTTTTTATTCTGACTTTATACTGGGAGACACTGCTGTACAGCTTGGTTATCAGTGAGATGACTGGTCTCCCCGGTGATGCTGAATGTTTTAGAGAACACAGGTGAGATCTATCACAATCTGATCTCCCAGCTTCAGTGACCCAATGTGTCATCTGATGCAGGCAAGTTTCCAGGGGATTGTAGAGAAGATTAGTGCCATCTCTTGATTCTTGAGTTGCTTCCTGCTAACACCGGTATTTAAAAGTGCCACTAAATTGACCAAAGAAAGTTGGTGAGATTCAAGTGGATGTCATTCTCCTCCTCCCTTGCTGAATAATTGTATGTAGTGCATAGACACAGGAAGAGATAACTATGTGCTGACTTCTTGATCACCAACAGAATATTTTTCTCTACCATTGAGCAGTACTGAAATGGTTAGCATGCAGCAAAATACATGGGGTATTAACCTAAAATACGTCTGTCTGGGGATCCATTTAGTTCCCTCCAAATAGCCCCTTTCCTTATGAATGCCAGCATGTTTATATATGTTTAAATGCCCCATTTGCTACACTGGTTTTAGCTTCTTGTTAGCATCACTTCTTGTTAGCCTGATGTTCTGCAGCTCAAGGCAGCTGGAGAAGGGAAACACATGTTGAAGAATTTATGCAGTGTCCTTCATTCCTTTCATTAAAGGGACTGAGAATAATAGGCACATATTATAAGCTCGCTATGCTAAGCAATAGGTTATACCTGTGTTTGACAGACGTCATATTTACATTCCTGTTATATATGGGGGGACCATAGCATTTTAAAGAATATAGCGTTTTAAAAGTAATATTTATGTTGTGCCTCCACGTATGGGAAGCAGTCCTCTGAAAGAATATGATGTGCTTTAAATCCACTTGTCTCCTTCTTCTAATGAAAGAGTTCAAATGTTTTCCTCCCAAAGCAGCAGCTCAACATGTCCTTTACTCAGCCGTTACAGCTCTACCAGCTGCATGCCCTTGGTTTATTAAAAGAGTCGCTTGTCTTATTTCACTTTGGCTTCATCTACTTGGAAAATTTTAACCTCCTGTCCTTCTGCTCCATGGAAACAGGATTAGGACTATTTTTTTTCTAAGACTCAGGTAGAGTTCTAGGTTTGATCCTCAGAACTCATGTAAAGACCTGGGCATGACGGTACATGCTGAGGAACTAAAAACAGGGGGATCTCTGGGACTAGGGCAGCCAGCCAGCCTCCACTAATAGGTGAGCAAATCTGAGGTTGACTTCTGAACTGTACATGCACATTCACATACAAGTATACACACACACACACACACACACACACACACACACACACACACACCTGGGCATAATGACCTATGCCTATAATCCCAGCAATCAAGATGTAGAGAAGCAAAAGTTCAAGAAATTCAAGGTCATTCTCAGCTACATAGCTAGTTTGAAGCCAGCCTAGGATACACGAGGCTCCTCTTCAGAGAGAGACGGACAGAGATAGAAACACAGGGAAACACAGAGGGACACAGAGATAGTTACAGAGAGATAAGGAGAGACAGAGACATGGTGAGAAAAAAAAGCAGAAAGCCACTTTTCTAGCTAGTTCGGTATTATTTCCAGCAACCCCACTATTTCCAGGCTGACTTGAGAACTTCCTTCATCTCAAAGAGCAATGTGACATTGTCAGTGAGCCGAAATTCGCCCAGTGGGGAAGACCACCGTATTAAATGACTCCACAGCCATGTCTTGGTAACTTGGTAGCAAGAACTATTTTGTGGTCCACACTGAGAATAAATGAGAAGAAAAGATTTTATATACATCAGACATGGTGGCACATGCTTGCAATCCCAGTACTCGGGAAGAAGAGGTGGGAGACTGGAGTACAGCTTCAACTACACAACAAGGTCAAGGACAGCCTGAGCTACATGAAACCAGAGTAGCGACAGGAGAAGATAAAGAACCCACCTGTCTTCCCTACACTCTGCATAGCTTTAGAGCTGAGATGAAGTTCTCTTCTCCAAATTCTTTGCCCTATTATATCCACAGGCATCAAATCTATGAGGGAAGGTATTTCTCTTAAAAATAAAAGCACTGTGAGTTTCTGAAATATCCTTAGTCATCTCTAAAAGGGGGTGGCAAGGCTGGCTCCATCTGGTTCCAGCTAGGCAGTAACCTGAAGTCAACTCTAGAATCCTGATGAAGTAAAGATGCAGGAAAGGTATAGAGCTGAGATCAAAGACATGTAGAGAGGACTGACCAGAGGGGACAGGCAGTGTGTCAGCCATGGCTTCTAAGTAAATACCCTGGGAAGACTAAGAGAACCGGAAGACAAGGGCAGGTAGAGTTGGTAGAGTGCAGCTTGGGGGACAACTGGAAGCAGGGACCAGGCAACTGATACACAGACTCACTTAATCCTGTATCTCAATGTCTATCTATAGAGATTTATCCTGCCCCTGATCTGGCAACTGCCTTCCACAGTCACCAGCATCACAGAATCCACATGACATCGCTTCCAGAGCCCCATTCACAGGGACCTTGATGGCAGCTCAGACTCCTGGCTCTTGGTCTCAGCTCTTCTTTCTCACACCATCTTTGGAAGATGAAGGCAGACTTTCACAGAAACTTCTGGATGGACTTCCAGAGAGGAGGAGTCATGTTAGGAACATACAATGGTGAAGCTTGTGTGCCTTACCTGGGATTGCCAAGGATTCATGAAAAAATATTCAGCATTGAAAATAGGTCAGAATATTTGTGATAAACTAAATAGGAAAATTCTGAACAATGAAAAAAATGTTATCAGTCCATGACAGATCCATACAACACACACAGAAGGACATTCTTCCTTGATTCACACACATGTACAAACACACACACACACACACACACACACACACACTTTTATACTTGTTATAAAAGGAAGAATGTGACATGATCTTGAATTCTCTGAAAACCTTTTTTTGAAATTTCACATCCATAACATTGAAAATATCTCTCCAAACAGCCCAGACTCTGTATTGTTGAGGCCAGTGTTCTTCAAAAGCTAACTTCTAACTATATTTCTGATCTCGTTTCTCCATTTCCTCTGTAGAAGTTACTTGCTTAAGCTAACAGATGACTTTATTGGTTCTGACTTTTGTTTAAAATGTGATTTTCACATATAGTGCCTCTACTGTTTACCTACTGGAATGCACATGGGAGTACCAAATGGACAGCTTAGAATTATAAATGGTGGTAGGCAACAGAAAATAGGTAAGGTACCCTGGAAAGTAACTGAAGTCATAAATAGAAGTAGCCTCAGAGAGACTGAAGTGCAGAAGTCAAAGTGTACCAAATACAGAACCACTGAGGTCAACTGAGCCAGAGAGTGCAATCCAATCCATCAGTACCCTGGAGAGCTCCCAAGACCCCCACATCTAAGTGCTCACAGGGTTCCATTCTTGAGTTGAAGCTCACCACCAGCTACAGATCCATAGTTCTGCAACTCTTTTTCTGAAGAGGTCACCCTGTACACCCAGATTAGCAACTAAGGGTGTATAGTCTCACTCCAGCACTGGCCCTTGCTCTGCACAGACTTATGTCATTCACTCAGGGTCCCTGGTCTTACTGAAGCATTGATACTGCTGTGTGAATCATTCTCAAGGGCCATTTTCTTGAAAGAGTGGACCTAAATTACCAATTGTGCCTATTGAGTTTTAGTATTTTTTCCACAGATTAAATTTTATTGTTCTACTAGTAAACAGGTTAGAGGGCTAAATTTTTCTTCATCATAATGATGAAGCCAAAACACTTTACAGTCTTTTCATTCTCTCATCTCAATAATATACCCATTTTTCTTTTCTTTTTAGAGTAATAGGGATTGAACCCATCCTAAATTCATCCTATATATGTGCTCTACCATTGAACTACATCCACACCTCTCTTTTTACTTTGATGCAAGGTCTCACCAATGTAGACCAATTTCTAAAAATGGTCTTATTAAATAAAAAACATGGAGCCAAATATAGGTGAAAGCCTTAGATCAGGGAAATAGGGAAAGCTACCAGCCAACCTCACTTCACCAACTCTGCAACTTCCAAATGCGAGTTACTTCCTGTCTACCCATGCCTTTATTGCCTTGCTGTTCTGCCCTCTCATTGGCTCTCTTAGTCCAGATACCTCTCTTCCTCTTCCTACACAGCTCTGTCACTATTTGTCTGTCTGTACAGACCTTCGGGTCTCTATGGTTGGTACTGGGATTAAAGGCGTGTGTCACCATGTTTGGCTCTGTTCCCTAGTGTGGCCTTGAACACACAGAGATCCCGCCTGCTAAGTGATGGGATTAAGGATATGTGCTACCACTGCCTGACTTCTTTGTTTACTTAAAATGGCTTGCTATTCCATCTGATCTCCAGGCAGGCTTTATTTATTAAAGCATAAATAAAATATCACCACATTTCAGCACAAATAAAATATCACCATACACCAAGTTGCCCAAGTTGTCTTTGAACTTATGATCTTCCTGACTCAGACTCCCCAGAGGCTGTGATTATGAGCCTGTACCATCATACCTATTAGGTAATGTTTCAATTTTCCTTTTACTCTCCAACTTGTTTATTTGCATCTGGGGGACATATTTCTTGGTAGTGGAGCTTACAACTGTGAGAACTTACTAATGCCTAAAACTGAACAGCAAGTTATTAAAAAGTATTCATGCCGGGCGTTGGTGGCACACGCCTTTAATCCCAGCACTCGGGAGGCACAGGCAGGGGGATCTCTGTGAGTTCGCGGCCAGGCTGGGCTACCAAGTGAACTCCAGGAAAGGCGCAAAGCTACACAGAGAAACCCTGTCTTGAAAAACCAAAAAAAAAAAAAAAAAAATAGCACCCATGACTTAGAATTTTTCTAGACAAGTATTGAGACATTGTCTAGAAAGATTTTTGACCATTTTCTGGAGTAAGGAGCTCAATTCTTGTTGACACCCTCTTCCTCTCTTTTGTCTGCACAAGACTCTTTCAATCAAACTTTCCTGGTGATTTGAGAAACCCTGCCATCATATGGTTTCTACCATGTGCTCCAAATAGGATCCTCATCGCGCTGACAGATTCATTTTCTGGTGTATTTGTTGCTACAATATACTTTTTGTCAGTATAAAGTTGAGACTGGGTTGTTATATTCAATGTATAAACAACTGACCTTGAAGTTTCCAGTTTATGCTTTGTGGGGGAACAATCACCTTCGTAGAAGTCAAATTTGCCCTTGCTTGCTTTATTTATAGAAAGCCGAACTATGAGAAAATCTGAAAAAAAAATACAGCTCACTCAAAATTCTCCAAGGAAATGGAATGCTGGAAAGATGGCTCAGTCAAAAAAAGATCTTGATGTATGAATGTGAAGACCTGAGTTCAATCCCCAGCACACAACTAGCACCTCTAATCCTAGTGTTGGGGAGGCTGAGGCAGGAGGATTTCTGAGGCTTGCTCCAAGGTCAGTGAGAGACCCTGACTCAAAAAATGAGGTGGAGAATGGCTGAGAAAGATGCCTAATGTCAATCCATGACCTCCACATGCATGTATACGCATTGCACACACACACACAGAGAGAGAAAATGAACCGTCTGTGGCAATGTCTGACACCCAGTGGGCAGCTCATTCTTTGTTACTCATCAGTGGCTGATGCTTAGAAATGATTAAGGAAAAACCATCACAAAGGGATAAACCTGAATACTTATGAAAGAAGACCAAAGCATTTTATCCGGGCTTCCATTCCCTTAAACAATACCAGTCACAGGGCTGTGGTTTCATAGCCATTTAAAATACAGTTCACAGAGGAATTATGCTAAATCACTTAAGCTCTCTGAGCAGCTGGGCTTTCCTGGCTTCCTTCTGAGGTCTGATGGCGGAGCATCCCCTTTGAAATCTGCAACCCGCTCACAGATGGGGCTGGAGGCCTCTCAGCTACCTGCTTTTCCTTGTCCAGCGCTTCTCAGGCTGTGCAAAACAGTGAAAACCACTTGGGGGCAAGCACACATTTTTGCTCCGTGTTTTGGTGACATACTCATGGCTTCAGAGAATGTCTGAAGACAAGGTTAGGTCATCCTGGGGTCGATTGTGGCGTCGCCATACAGTTCCCAGAATAGACATATGGAGTAGAAACATCAGGACTTCTGTCCTGCAGGAGGGTCAGGTGGCACTCACAGCTTCCCCGGTGGCGCCTAACGTTTGCTTGATTCCACAGAGAATCCCTTTGTGCCCTCCATTTGGGTCTCTTTCAGTTTTGTTGGAGTCAAACACGTTTCTGCCCCTCTGTCTGTGTTCTTGCTCTTCCTTACTCTTCAAATGCGACCCCTCCTGCAGCACTCAAACGCCAGTTCTACCGCTGTTCAGAATCCATCTTCTCACAGAGATTGCCGGTGCACCTCTTCAACAAGCTGATGTCCCCATTCCTTGACCTTCACCATGACCTCCTCAGTTAGCGTGGCACTTAAGTGAACTCATTCTTTCTTTTATTTAGATACATATACAATGTATGGTATGTCATATTTGAATGTTTGCACGTTTGGGGGGCACCTGTGTGTGCTGGTCGTGTGTGTGTGTGTGTGTGTGTGTGTGTGTGTGTGTGTGTGTAGGCCTGGGATCGATGTCAAGAGTCTTTATCAATTGCACTCCACTCTGTTCACTTAAACAGAGTCTCTCATTTGAACCCAGAGCTTACCAATGTGGCTACTCTGGCTAGCCAGCTTGCTTCATGGATCCCCTGTTACCATGCCCACTCAGCATTTACATGCATGCTGGGAATCTGAACTCGC
Organism: Peromyscus nudipes; assembly: GCA_902168325.1. Taxonomy (NCBI): domain Eukaryota; kingdom Metazoa; phylum Chordata; class Mammalia; order Rodentia; family Cricetidae; genus Peromyscus; species Peromyscus nudipes. The sequence goes on along the minus strand of CABHPH010133974.1, from coordinate 5,802 downwards.
GACCTCAGACTGCAAGTGCTTCCAGCCACTGAGCCCTCTCCCCAGCCCCTTGTTCTGTGAACTCTTAACGACATTTCAGTCTACTTGCATGGAAATGTGCCTTATTCAATGTTTTTGGAACCAGTAAGTGTTTTGTATTTATCCCAAATTTAGCAAATATTATTTAACAGAATTATAAGTAGAAAGTTTGAAAAGCATAGAAACGTTGAGATTGATTTCCTACTAACTAAATATGAGAGGCAAGAAATAAAGGGAATGGTAACAATAGCTGGAAATCACTCAAGAAAGAGATTCTAGCTAAGGCTGTATGTGGGAATTTTATAATCATTAAACATGTTTAATTCACCTGTTATGACTTGTACTTTTTTAACTCCCCTATGACATATACTTGAGTGAATATTAAATGCTATTTAAATGTTGATAAATGCAGTTAAATGTTCTATGAATATTTTATTAAAGGAAGAAAAGAGTGATAATTTTTAGTGTGTGTATAAGAAAGAGACAGAGAGAGACAGAGACAGAGAGACAGAGAGACAGAGAGACACAGAGAGAGAGCCTTACTGAATCACCATACAGGCAGATAGTGTTTTTGACAACACTATGGCATTTAACAAAAATGATTGTGTTTCTGTGTAGTTTTATAAAATGATACATAGCTGTTTCAGGGTATATAGCACACAGATTTCCAGGTTAGCAAGTGAACTATTTTTTCTCATTTCATTCTGCAAGTGTACATCTTAGTACCTGAATAACACTCTGTAGGTACAATTAGAATCTCTTATTTCAGATCTTTAATTGTTTTTGAAGTTCAAGGACAATTTTGTTAGAGTTTATGGTTTTTGTCCTATGAAGTATTGATAGCCTCCTATCATAAAATAGAAGTGTTGGGAGAAAATAATGCAGCCTCTTCTATCAGTAAGCACGTTAAAAATGGCTTGTTTTCATTCAAAGGGAAGCAATACACAAGATAAAACTGTTTGAGCAATTCTTAAACTCTCTAGTTTCCCCTCAACATTTCAGTGAATTTGTAAGATTTGTGCTTTAGGCCCATGACGTGGCCTCTCTGGAGGCTGAAGGATCTCCCTCTAGAACCAGACACTGGGAGTATCCTTCATTGCTCCTAAGCAGCCCAGAAATCCAGTCCTCTGTCCTCCACCCCCAGCATCTGGCTTAGATCCTGGTAAACCGAGATACAGTGGGTAGGGGGGCTTACTACAAGCATCCCTCGCCTTCTGGACTTGAAAACTAGTACACTCAGTCAGGAGCATGTATCTCAATCTGTAAAGAAATACAAAGCTACCTATAGGAGAAGACAACTCCATTATAAGCCACAGAGATGTTGAAAAAGGACTATGGGATTGCAGGGATGGGAGGGTTAAATAATTGAATGTAGCCTTTCACAACAGTGACTGAATTTAAAAAAAAACAACTGAGTCTGTTACTGGTTACTGGGCCAGCCAGAAGAGGGGGGCAGGGGCGGGAGAAAGAGAATGCTGTGAAGAATGATGCAGTGTGAATGGAAAGGGAATAAGGATTCTACATAGAAGGGAATGAATAGCAAGATGGAGGAAATCTTGTGGGAGAAGAGAGATGCCAATGACAGAAAAAGAAAGTCAGTCCTTCTGGAAACTCAGAAGGAATTTGGGGAGAAAAGAGTAAATTTAGATATCCTGAGAGCAACACAACCTTGGCTGTAAGGGCCATGCTTTGGTGTTACATGTAAAGCAAAGGCCTGCTCAGCCACAGCATTTCTGTTGTCTCAATACACTGTAGCTGGAAGTTTTCTTGGGTCCTGCCTGGCCCCCAATGGACCCACAGCCACTTATAAAATAATCACTCAGAAGCTTATATTAATTATAACTGCTTGGCCATTAGCTCAGGCTTACTACTGACTAGCTCTTCCACTTAAATTAACCTATAATTCTTATCTATGTTTAGCCACATGGCCTGGTACCTTTTCTCAGTTCTGCCTTGACATCTTGCTTCCTCTGTGTCTGGCTGGTGACCCTGACTCTGTCCCTCCTCTTTTCAGAATTCTTCTCGTCTAGTTATCCCACCTAAACTTCCTGCCTGGCTACTGGCCAATCAGTGTTTTATTGAACTGGTGTACAAGAGCATTATCTCACAGCAATACACAGTTATGGGATATCTTCCCATAACAAGTCTCATGGTCCCTCTTCCCAGGATATGAAGGCACTCCCTCCTGAAGCATGAAAGGAAAAAATAGAGAAGAAAAGCAGGACCTGGCAGGAGGGGTGATGCTGGAGAGGTTGACTTGTTAAATTACTGCATTGCTGCAGGCTGTGGTGGCTGTCCTAGTTAATTCTCTATTTCTGTGATAAACACCATGGTCAAAAGCACCTTGTGGAGGAAAGGGTTGATTTCATCTTACAGCTGTAGTCCATTGTGAAGGGAAGTCAGGGTAGGAACTCAAGACAGGAAACTGGAGGCCGGAACAGAAGCAGGGGCCATGGAGGAGTGCTGTTTACTGTCTTGCTCTCCATGGCTTGTTCAGATTGCTTTCTTATATCATCCAGGATGACCTGCCCAAGAGTGACATCACCCACAGTGGGCTGGGTCCTCCCACATCAATCATTAACCAAGAAAATGCCCCCACAGACTTGCCTACAGGCCAATCCGATGGAGGCATTTTCTCAACTGAGGTTCCCTCTTCCTGGAGGACTCCAGCTTATGTCAAGTTGACAAAAAACTAACCATGACAAACGCACATGTCTCCAGTCTCAAAACATGGGAGGCAGAGGTGGGAGCATCAGGAATTCAAGATTTGCCTTGGCAACAATGAATTTGAGATCAACCTGGTCTAGGGACCCCGTATCAAAAAAATGTCACACAGTTCATTTGCTCAAAGCTTTCCATGGCTTCTGGCTGCTCATGACATCAATTTGATCTACTCCACACATTCTCTTCCCTACCTGGTCTGAGCCTTGCTACCCATCTTCCCACCTCCCTCACCTCCCCTGGTCTTCTTTCTCCTCTATCAAATACACTAATTTACAGCCATTTCATACCCGTCACTCAGTGGGCTCTGCCAGCAGCCCTCACAGCTCCCTGTTTTCATCCTCCAACAGCTGGTTCCTGTTTGACTTTTCAGTCACATCTTCTAACCCTCACCTCATGCTGGCCTCCTTTCCTCTCCTCCTCGGACTACACAAGGACTTTGTCACATCACCTGCTTTCTAGCTTCATGGTACTGATAGTGCATAATAATCTTATTAAAGAGTCTTTAGGTTAGGGATTTAGCTCAGTGGTAGAGCACTTGCCTAGCAAGCGCAAGGCCCTGGGTTCGGTCCTCAGCTCCGGAAAAAGAAGAGGAAAAAAAAAAGCAATCATCATTTTAGCCGGGCGGTGGTGGCTCACGCCTTTAATCCCAGCACTCGGGAGGCAGAGATAGGCGGATCTCTGTGAGTTCGAGGCCAGCCTGGGTTACCAAGTGAGTTCCAGGCAAGGCGCAAAGCTACACAGAGAAACCCTGTCTCGAAAAACCAAAAAAAAATAAAAAAAATAAAAAAAAATAAAGAGTCTTTATTTGGTTTTTCTCCTATAAGCCTTGTGAACTCAGGGAATCTGTGTCTGTCTGTCTTTTAGCACCTAGTTCAGCAACTTCCACTAAGCAGGAGTTCAGTAAATACTTACTGGGTGAGGAATAAATGGTTCCTCTCATGCAGGACATATTTTGGTATGCCCCCAATAAGAAGGAAGTTGTATGCTGTCTGTCCTCAGCCTCTTTTAGTGGTTCTAAATGGAGACGACACATGGCTAAATCTGTCCACCGTCCCTTCAGGATGCCCTCCACACACACATACACAATGGAGCCCACGCTCATGGGCTGCCACTGCAGCTTCCTTAGCTGATAAAATCCTGACTCCAGCGTCTTTAGTGCCCTTCTCCTAAGCCACAACAGCTGCTCATGGACTGAATGCCCTCTTCCCCTGTCAACCCCCCAATTCTCTGTTAACGTCATAGTCATACCCCTGACATGCAGATGGGTTTCCGGGATTATGAGTTGAGGATCATCTGACCTGAGGACTCTGCAGATAATTCCACATATTGTACCTCATTCTCACCACTAGAGCTGGCTTCTCCCCTACCCAGTTGCTTTACACCTGGCACAGGCAAATGGTTGGCCTCTGTTGGCATAAGTCACATGGTACTGTCTATGAGATGAGTTCCTGAGCCGTCTTCCTGATCATCGTGAGCTCTGATCACTTCATAATGATTCATCCTGGGTTCCAGACAGGGGCTTGTGTTTTACCATCAATGGCCGCCAGCAGAGGGCTGCTTCTGGTAGAGTGCTTCACATCCTAGCTGCATCCTATCCTGGCCTTAAGCATTTCCTTGCTCATTCATTCACAAGCTTCTCTCTCACATCGGCACACCCAGGAAGCACCTGGTGTGGCAACACTCAAAAGTTTTCCCTCTCCACTCTTGTTCTGGGCACTCCACAAATGAACTGCCTCACCTTTCCTCTTCTCTGAAGCTTAACATGAGCACAATCAAGCTAAACTCAAGGTGGCAGCAAGCCAGTGGCCCCTCCTGATGCCGTTGGGAAGGAGTCTGCTCTGATTTATCCAGCTTCTGAAATTATCACATTTCGTGATTCATGGCTCCCTTAAGTATTCAACCCCAGGAATGACCCATCCATTTGTTCTCTTGGTGCTTTTCTTGGCCCCTGTCTCTTCTACATGAAATGAATCCCCTCTTTTGACGACATCTTTATCTTACATCTTCTAATTAGTAACTTAATCTCCACCTACAATCTTACTTCCCCCTTCTATGTAATATATCAAAGTCATATGTTCTAGGACTAGGACATAGATGCCTTTGAGTCATTACATTTCTGCTATGAACCCCTTCAATTTTGTTCACTAGGTCTGTGCAGCTTCCAATATAGTGCTCAACGATTAGTCCTTGGCTAATTGGCTAAAGATATGAAGTGTATGTGGAACAAGAAGGCGAATTACTGTTATACATCCATGTCAAATAACTACAGTACTCACAACTCCACAGCTGTGACAAACAAAACATGGCACTCATTTGAGCTGGCCCATGTATGCACTGGTCTCTCAATGCCCGGGGAAATCTCTAGCATACGTACTCAAGAACCCGGATCAAGAGAGGGGCTGCAGGGCTGCCTCTGGCTCTGAGACTTGCCCTTACCTCTTTCCTGGCCTGACCCTACTTGTCAGTTCAGCAAGGAGGCTGTGAGCATGCAGTCTCTGCGTCTTGCTTTGAACTGGGAGCATAGGACTTGGAAATATTCTCCCACCTTCCATTTTCACTCCATACTGAACCCATCTTAGGACCTATGAATTGGTTTTTTGTTCATATCTCCTTTCAATCACTCCAAAAGATAAAACCCTAACTCTAGTCATTGTTACAGCCCATCTAAAATAGAACAGCTTTTTACATTGATTCCTGTATCTCTCCACTCCTGTTTCCACCTTGTGCTCCTGAAGGCATGGGCTCAGTAGGCAGATATTTTTGTATTTCCCATTGTATTATCTGAGAAACCTAACCCTTCTTCTATACAGCTGAGACAGTGTTATCCCTGCAGGGATAAGCATGGAGCTAGGTTCTAAGGTATGGCTTAAGACATAAGAAACTAAAAGGAAGGACAAGGTCTCATAGATATAGAGCCTAACATTTACAAGAGCTTGAAAGCAGGCAAGCAGTTTCAAAGTAGAAACCATACTTCCATTAGGAATGGTAGGATACCAGGTGTGGTAAACCTTCGGGTGCCGGGTCAAGACATTCGGAGAAGTGAAGTCCAGTCCTTAAATT
>CABHPH010133973.1:10438-40028 GCA_902168325.1 Peromyscus nudipes | reverse complement strand
CAAGACAAGATAGCTCAGAAATGACGCCATAGAAAGCAAACTCCTGAGAGGGAAAGGAGACTCAGAAGAGAACTGCATACACACACTCCACATATGAATACATGCACATAGAAATATGCACACATGTGCATAATATGCATAGACACATGCATACACATACACACACATACACACACCCTCATACATACGTCTATATGTGCCAAATCCTATTCTTTTTTCCAGATGTTCAATTTATCTTTCCTGTCTTAACAATTCTAGGCCTTCTGCCTATGTTACAGTTGTGTAACTTGGTCTTCTTGTGGAATTCCTAACAGTGGAAGCAGGGGCTGTCTCTGACTCTTTCCTCTTACTGAATTACCTTGTCCAGCCTGAATATGAGGGAAGATGCCTAGTCTTACTGCAACTTGATATGCCATGTTTGCTTGATGTCCATGGGACGCCTGTCCTTCTCTGGAGAGAAACATAGGAGTTAGGGGCAGAGGGGAGGAGGGGGAGGGACTGAGAGGGAAGGAGGGAGGGGAAACTTCAGTTGAGATGTAAAGACAAAAATTTTTAATTAAAAAAATTGATTCACAGGTGAGCCAGATTTATCTCTGAGAAAGGAAAACTTAGGGAAAGTACCCTTAGTAATTAGTATTAGACTATCCAACAAGAATATCCAAAATCAATCATTAAAAACTAGCTGCTGAGGACTTCCAATGCAACAGTGTTACTGTTACATGAGGTAGCAAGCTGTGACCCATGGATAACCCCAGTCACCCCCAAAGCACAGCCCTCTAGTGCCTAGCACTATGGGTAGTATAAGACTTGAGCCCAGCAGCAGTCTTTGAAAAGAAGGGCTGTTGAGTGCTGAGGACTTGGTCAGCCACCAACCCAGCTGGCTGGTGGAAGTACTTAGTTCTCCCACAGATATGGCCTGTCTGATCTTGCTAGCATGTGTATCATGAAGAGACTGTGGCAATCAGTTTCCCAGATGGGAACGTACATGTCATTCTAATGCCCCACTTCAGTGTGTCCAAGGCCAGTTAAATTTGCCCTGCTTCATTCATTAAAATTCTCTCCAATATAACCAGTGGTGTTTCTGTGACTGTGTCTTTAAGAGATGAAAGAGTTGCAAAGTTGTACCGCTCAACGTTTAAAAAAATATTTATTTATTTTTTTGTTATGTGTGTGGGAGTTTTGCCTGCACGTGTGTAAGTGCATTGCAGAGGCCAGAAGAGGGCACTTGATGCCATGAACATAGAATTGAAGAGATCTGCTAGCCCCCTGCTACAGATGTTGGAAACTGAACCTGGGTCCTCTGAAACAGCAGTCTCTCCAGCCCTGTCATTCATTTTTGAACAGGATAGCAATGTCTAATACAAAAGAGACTTTAATCATTTTGTTTTTCTTCATCCTGTAGAACTTCTTTACATATAAAACCACTTGGAGGGGTGGTGCTGGGGACTGAACTGGGGCTCAAGGCATCCTGAACATGGACTCTAGCATTGAGCTGTACTCCAGCCCCTATGAATTGCGTCATTTTATCAGTGGGAAAAAGCACAAGTGTAAAACATGTCTTGTCCAGCCTGGTTGGCGTTTTTTAATTGTGATGTATCACATGTATGTCGACATCTAACTGCTCTCACAAAATTGCTCAACTTGGCTCATCTCAGCAAAGTCTCTGACAGTCTTTCACCATTAAGGTTATCCTGGCTTGATCCTTAAGCCACACTACCAGAGAGCTGTGTCTGAGTTGAGGCTGGCTTCTTTCACACAGGCTTCTCAAGCTCTTGAGGGAAGTACACTGGGCATCACTCAAGAACAAAGCCACAGCCTTTTGCCAATCATCACCTCTGTAACCTCTCCTACATTGGCCCAAGACATGGAACTAGGCTCCTGGGGTTGAAGATTTGCAGAGCTCTCAGATCAGCTACGTAGATCCATTAAGTGTCCCCACCTGTCTTTGACATCCCATGGCTGTCATCGTATAGAGTTGCTTCTCATTCACTGGCATCTTTCCCGAAATGCAGGCCTCGAACTTAGTGGACATATTGCAGAAACTGTGGACTGCCATCACCTGAGTTCATTCGCTCCCTCTCTCCCTCTCCCTCTACCCCCCCATTTTATTAGACAGATCCTTAGTTTTATGGCGACAAAACATTCTTAAATGAAATAGAGATGACTTTTGGAAAAATACATTATGGCTTTAGAAAAAAGTCACAATTAATGTAACAGTACTGGGGGATATGCAAAATGTTTTCTTTAAATTGGATTGTTTGTTATAATGGCTGTTTAAAAATTACATGTAATTTTCTACATGTAGAAGGCTATCCTAGCTTCAGTATAAACACTCAGTCACAAGTACCTCCAATGACCTGGATGTTTTGTTCAAGTGTTTCTGTTTATAGTATCATCTCAACTGAAATAACATTACAGATAATTTTAGTCCTCCTCGGGTCTCTTAATACAGACAAATAATGCATATTTTAATAATATTACCTAATCATAACGAACATTTTCAATGGTCATATCTGATTTTTCTAAAGTGGATTCGTTAGCGTATACTTGTTTTCCCCCTTCTGCTGGGAGGAGGTACTTACAAACTCTGCTGTTATAAAAACATTTTTATCTCTGTGTCTATAAATGTTGCCTGAAAAAAGGGAGTTATCAGGAAAAGTACACTGCTATAGTGTTTTGGGGACAGGATCAGAAACATTCATGTGTTGTCAAGCTGATTTTCAAAAAAGATTCTACTTACCCTTTGAAACATGAGGTCTTGAGGGCGCATGTGTCATGAGTACCATAATATTTCTTTCTCTGACTACTAGAGAAGCAAGGTTTTTGTTTGTTTGTGAGCTTACTACTTGTATATTTAATGGAATTGTCAGTTTCCATTAAATTGTCTCATTCTTGAAATCACAGTGTTTGCATCTTATTAGCATGTACATACCCTTTAACACAAGTAAATATCATCCTGTTTTCTTTTTGTACTGTGTGTTGGACTGTTATTTTAAATAGACATTTTTTTTTTGTAAAATTAAGTATACCAATTATCTGTTTTGTAATTCCTTCTGTTATTTAGGTAAAACCTAATACACCTTATATAATTCCATTTATATTCATTTGGAAGATTTTGTTATTTTTTTGTAAGGTAGGATTTTAGAAATCTCACGCTTATGGATTGGTAGAATTAATATTGTGAAAATAACCATCTTATAAACACTATTTGTAGATTTAATGTAATCACAATCAAAGAGCTCCATCTTGTACTTCACAAAAATAGAAAAATAACTTCCTTAAAATTCATATGAAATCACAAAATACCCAGGATAACCAAAGCAATCCTAAACAAAAAGAACAATTCTGGGAGTGGGAGTTTACCATTCTAGATCTTAAGATACATTGCAGAGCCATAGTAATAAAACAGTATAGTACTGGCACAGAAACAGACTCATAGACCAATGGAACAAAGTCAAAGACCCAAATGTGAGTACCCATAATCTCAGCTACTTAACATTTGACAAAGATGCCAAAAATGTATGCTGGTGTAAAGAAAGAATCTTCAAGAAATGACGTTGGAAAAACTGGATGTCCACATGCAGAATGAATTGGACCTGTCTCTATCACCTTGTACAAAAACTAACTCCAAATGGATCAAAGACCTAAACTGAAACCTGAAACACTGAAAGTGTTAGAAGAAAACACAGCCAGTACTCTATGTTATGTAGGTATAGGAAGAGACTTCCTGAATAGGACTCTATTTGCCCAAGAATTAAGGCCAGCAATTGAGAAGCAGGGCTTCATGAAACTAGTTTCTGCACAGCAAAACAAAGAGGGAGCCGACAGAATGGGAAAGAATTTTTGCCAGCTATACATCTGCAAGAGGACTAATATCCAGAATTTATAAAGAACTCAAAAAACAAAGAGCAAACAAAACAAAACCCCAAAACAAGCAAATACACACACAAAAAAACATAATACCCATTAAAAAAAGTGTGCCAGGGACCTGAACATAGAGTTCTTGATAGAAGAAAAAACTGGCTAAGAAATATCTCACAAAACGTTCATCATCCCTAGAAATTAGGGAAGCATAAATCAAAACTTTGGGATTTTAATTGTATAATTTTGTACAAGCAGTTGTCCAAATGTTTCTACATTTTAAATATGGAATCCCTTCTTTACTGATTTGTACTTTCTTTTTAAGCAAATACTAAGTTGTTATTTAATAGATTCTATTTTGGGGCTGTTGGGTATATTTTGTGGCTCTGTTCCTCCTTTTACAAAATATTTTATTTTGACATATGTACAGCTGCAGATGCAGCTTTAAGAAACAATATAGTGAGGTCTCTGTACCTTTTCTCCAGTTTTATTCGATGGTAACATCTTGCAAAATTGTAGTGCAGTATCACAACCAGAATATTAGTACTGATACAATTCACCAGTCTTATTCAGATTGCTTCAATTTTTCATCTAATTGTGTGTGTGTGTGTGTGTGTGTGTGTGTGTGTGTGTGTGTGTGTGTGTTGTCATTTCAAAAGTGTTATATACATGGAATCATACAGTGTGTAACCTTGGGAGACTGTTTTTTTTTTTCTTAGCATAATTCACTGGAGAGTCATCATGTTGCTGTGTTTATCAATAGTTTCTTTTTGCTGGATAGTAGAGTCCATGTGATATACACATGCCATAGTTTCTTTCTCTATTCGTATGTTTGAATACATCTGGAGTGTATTTCTCCAGGATAAACTCTGAAAAGTTCAATTGCTGAGTCATAAGGTAATTGGGCGCTTGCTGTTTTTATGAATTGCTTTATAGAGTGGCCATAGCATTTTAGATTGCTCCTAGAAATGGACAAAGGATCCTGTTTCTCCACATACTTGCCGCTATTGGTATCAGAGATTTTTGTTTGTTTGTTTTAATTTGAGACATTCTAATTGGTGTGTAGTGAAAGTCAGTTGTGGTTTTAATTTTATCTCCCTAGTAGTCAACGATGTGGAACACCTGTCATGTGCTTATTTGACTCTGTGTCTTTCTCAGTGAAATATATACTCACAGCTCCCATTTCATAATTGAATTATTGGTTTTCTTACTGTTCACATTTGAAAATTCCTTAGTCAAGCTTTTAATTCATTAATCCTTTGATGGTTTTGCAAATGTTTTCTCTGCTTCTTGTCTTTTCATTTTCTTAGTGTGATCTTTCATGGAGCAAAGGATTTTATTTAGATTTATTTTAGTTTTATCTATGGAAGTCCGATTGCTTGAACATTATTTTTTGAAAAGGCTACTCTTCCTCTTTTCAGCTACTCTTGTATCTTTTCAAAAATTGGCCGTGTGTGTGTGTGTGTGTGTGTGTGTGTGTGTGTGTGTGTGTGTGTTTAGTCCTGGATTCTGCATTGTAGTATTGATCTATGTGCCTATTCTTGATCCCACAGACAGTCATAGTTACTGTGACTGTCCAGCAAACATTAATACCAGGTAGAGTGATTCCTCCAACTTTCTTCTTTATCCAGATAGTTCTAGCAATTCTAGTCCTGTCCTTCTTTCCTTCTATCCTACCTCCTCCCCTCCTTCCCTCCCTTTTGTTCTCTCTCTCTCTCTCTCTCTCTCTCTCTCTCTCTCTCTCTGTGTGTGTGTGTGACAGAGTGACAGAGAGACAGAGAGACAGAGAGACAGAGAGACAGAGAGACAGAGGAAGGGAGAGAGAGTGTCCTGGCTGTCCTGGAAGTTGCTATGTAGAAGAGTTTGACCTCAAACTCATGGAGATCCTCCTGCCTCTGCCTTCTGACTGCTTATATTAAGGGTGCATACCACTAATACATGCCTCCTTTGTCTTTTTTATATAAAAATTTAGAATAATGTTTTCTATGCCTATAGAAAAATTTACAGGAATTTTGGTAAGATTTGCTTTAAGTGTTTAGATAAATTTGGGTAAACCTGAAGTCTTTGCTATGCGAAATTTTCCAATCCACAACTCTAAATGTATCATCGTTTACTAAGTTCTTCCATTTCTTTCATTAGAACATGGCAATTTTCAGAGTTCAGATCCTGTACATAACTTGCTATGGTTTGGCCTGTTTTATTTTCTTTGAAATAATTGTCAATGGTTTGTGTTTTAAATTTCTACTTCCATATGTTCATTTTCAGTACATAGAAATGAGATTGATGTTTTATGTAATTATTATTATCAGTTTCAGGAGGCCTTTTTAAGAAAAGAAATTCCATGAGATTTTCCGCACAGGCAGTGATACCGTCAGCAAATACCGACAGTTTCATTTCTATCTTTGCAATGTGGATGTCTTTCTTTTCCATGTTCTATTGCAGTCACAACTACAATTTCTAGTACTATGTTGAGCATGAATGCTGACAGGAGGCAACCTGACCTTCTTCCTTTAATCTTAGGTTAAAAGCATTCAGTCTTTAAGTAGTAAGCATGATGTTACCTACAGATTAAAAATACATATTATTTGTCAATTGAAGATTATAATTTCTCTATATCTACCTTATGAGAGGTTGGCTTTTAGATCAAGAAGGAAAGAATATTGAATTTGGTCAAATGGATTTTCCAAATCAGTTAATATTGATCACCTGTTTCTTCTTACTGATGTAAAGGATTATAATTTAATGTTGAATCAGACTTTCATATCTTAAATTCCTCTCAGTTACGATGTAGATATCATGTTGAAAATATTTGTGTCTAAGTTCATGAACAATATAGATGTTTATCTATTGTTCCTTTTTGTGCTAATTTTTATGTTAATATTTGCCTCAGTATAAATTAGGATATTTTTCTTCACTTTTATTTTCTAGAAATAGTTATGTATAATTACTATTCTTTTTTTAATTTTACTTTAAATTTAATTTAATTTTACACATCAGCCACGAATTCCCTTGTTCTCCCCGCTCCCACCCACCCCTGCCTTCCCCCCAGCCCACCCCCCATTCCCATCTCCTCCAGGGCAAAGACTCCCCTGAGGATTGAGTTCAACTCAGTAGATTCAGTCCAGGCAGGTCCAGTCCCCTCCTCCCAGGCTGAGCCAAGTGTCCCTGTATAAGCCCCAGGTTCCAAACAGCCAGCTCATGCACTGAGGACAGGTCCTGGTCCCCACTGCCTGGATGCCTCCCAAACAGATCAAGCTAATCAACTGTCTCATTTATCCAGAGGGCCTGATCCAGTTGGGGGCTCCTCAGCTATTGGTTCACAGTTCATGTGTTTCCATTCATTTGGCTATTTGTCCCTGTGCTTTTTCCAACCTTGGTCCCAACAATTCTCGCTCATACAAGCCCTCCTCTTTCTCGCCAATTGGACTCCTAGAGCTCCACCTGAGGCCTGGCCGTGGATCTCTGCATCCGGTTCCTCAGTCATTGGATGAGGTTTCTAGCACGACAATTAGGGTGTTTGGCCATCCTATCACCAGAGTAGGTCATTTTGGGCTTTCTCTTGACCATTGCCAGCAGTCTATTGTGGAGGTGTCTTTGTGGATTTCTATGGACCTCTCTAGCACTTTGCTTCTTCCTATTCTCATGTGGTCTTCATTTATCATGGTCTCTTATTCCTTCTTATCCCTCTCTGTTCTTGATCCAGCTGGGATCTCCCGCTCCCCTAAGCTCTCTTTCCCTCAACCCTTGCCCTTCATTACCCCCACTCATGTCCATGTTGTTCATATAGATCTCATCCATTTCTCTGTCATTGGGCAATCCCTGTGTCTTTCTTGGGGTCCTGTTTTCTAGGTAGGCTCCCTGGAGTTGTGAGTAGCAGTCTAGTCATCTTTGTTTGTGGACAATCCTCCATGTTTGTCTTTCTGAGTCTGAGTTACCTCACTGAGGATGATTTTTTTCTAGATCCATCCATTTGCCTGCAAACCTCATGATGTCATTGTTTTTCTCTGCTGAGTAGTATTCCATTGTGTATATGTACTACATTTTATTTATCCATTCTTCAGTTGAAGGGCATCTAGGTTGTTTCCAGGTTCTGGCTATTACAAACAAAGCTGATATGAACATAGCTGAGCAAGTGCCCTTGTGGTATGATTGAGCATTCCTTGGGTGTATGCCCAAGAGTGGTATAGCTGGATCTTGGGGGAGATTGATTCCCAGTTTTCTAAGAAAGTGCCATATTGATTAACAAAGTGGTTGTACAAGCTTGCATTCCCACCAACAGTGGAGGAGAGTTCCCCTAGCTCCACATCCTCTCCAGCATAAGCTGTCTTCAGTGTTTTTGATCTTAGCCATTCTGACAGATGTAAGGTGGTATCTCAGAGTCGTTTTGATTTGCATTTCCCTGATGATTAGGGATGTTGAGTAATTCCTTAAATGTCTTTCAGCCATTTGAGTTTCCTCTGTTGAGAATTCTTTGTTTAGTTCTATAGCCAATTTCTTAACTGGACTGTTGGACATTTTGATGTCTAATTTCTTGAGTTCTTTATATATTCTGGATATCAGTCCTCTGTCAGATGTGGGGTTGGTGAAGACCTTTTCCCATTCTGTAAGCTGTCGCTTTGCCTTGTTGACCGTATCCTTTGCTCTACAGAAACTTTGTAGTTTCAAGAGGTCCCATTTATTAATTGTCACTCTCAGTGTCTGTGCTACTGGTGTTATATTTAGGAAGTGATCTCCTATGCCAATGCATTCAAGACTACTTCCTACTTTCTCTTCTATCAGGTTCAGAGTAGCTGAATTTATGTTGAGGTCTTTGACCCACTTGGACTTAAGTTTTGTGCATGGTGACAGATATGGATCTATTTGCAGCCTTCTACACGTTGATATCCAGTTATGCCAGCACCATTTGTTGAAGATGCTTTCTTTTTTCCTTTGTATAGTTTTGGCTTCTTTGTCAAAAATTGTATGTTCATAGATGTGCGGACTAATGTCAGGGTCTTCAATTCGACTCCATTGGTCCACATGTCAGTTTTTATGCCAGTACCAAGCTGTTTTTATTACTGTAGCTCTATAGTAGAACTTGACATCAGGGATCATGATGCCTCCAGAATGTTGTTTTATTGTACAGGATTCTTTTGGCTATCCTGGGTTTTTTGTTTTTCCATATGAAGTTGAGTGTTATTCTTTCCAGGTCTGTGAAGAATTGTGTTGGTATTTTGATGGGGATTGCATTGAATCTATAGATTGCTTTTGGTAAGATTGCCATTTTTACTATGTTAATCCTGTCTATCCATGAGCATGGGAGATCTTTCCATTTTCTGACATCTTCTTCAATTTCTTTTTTCAGGGACTTAAAGTTCTTGTCATATAGGTTCTTCACTTGCTTGGTTAGTGTTACCCCAAGGTATTTTATGTCATTTGTGGCTATTGTAAAGGGTGATGTATCTCTGATTTCCTTCTCAGCCTGTTTGTCAGTTGTATATAGGAGGGCTACTGATTTTTTTGAGTTGATCTTGTATCCTGCTATGTTGCTGAAGGTGTTTATAAGCTGTATCAGTTCCTTGGTTGAATCTTTGGGGTCACTCAAGTATACTATCATATCATCTGCAAATAGGGAAAGCTTGAATTCTTCCTTTCCAATTTATATCCCCTTAATCTCTTTATGTTATCTTATTGCTCTGGCTAGAACTTGAAGTACTATATTGAATAAGTATGGGGAGAGCAGACAGCCTTGCCTCGTTCCTGATTTTAGTGGAATCACTTTGAGTTTCTCTCCATTTAATTTGATGTTGGCTGTTGGCTTGCTGTAAATTGCCTTTATTATGTTTAGGTATGTTCCCTGTATTCCTGATCGCTCCATGACCTTTATCATGAAGGGGTGTTGGATTTTGTCAAATGCCTTTTCTGCATCTAGTGAGATGATCATGTGGTTTTTTTTCTTTGAGTTTGTTTATATGGTATATTACATTGACAGACTTTCCTATGTTGAACCACCCTTGCATCCCTGGGATGAAGCCTACTTGATCACGGTGGATAATTGTTTTGATGTGTTATTGGAGTCTGTTTGCCAGCATTTTGTTGAGTATTTTTGCATCAATGTTCATGAGGGAGATCGGTCTGTAGTTCTCTTTCTTTGTTGTATCCTTATTTGGTTTAGGATCAGGGTAATTGTAGCCTCATAGAAGGAGTTTGGTAATGTTCCTTCTGTTTCTATCGTGTGGAACAATTTAAAGAGTATTGGTATTAACTCTTCTTTGAAGATCTGGTAGAATTCTGCACTGAAACCATCTGGTCCTAGGCTTTTTTTGGTTGGGAGACTTTTAATGACTGATTCTATTTCCTTAGGGGTTATTGGACTATTTAAATAGTTTATCTGGTCTTGATTTAACTTAGGTATGTGGTACCTATCCAGAAAATTATCCATTTCTTTTAGATTTTCCAGTTTTGTGGAGTAGAGGTTTTTGAAGTACGACCTGATGATTCTCTGGATTTCCTCAATGTCTGTTGTTATGTCCCCCTTTTCATTTCTGATTTTGTTAATCTGGATGCTCTCTCTCTGTCTTTTGGTTAGTTTGGATAAGGGCTTGTCTATATTGTTGATTTTCTCAAAGAACCAACTCCTTGTTTCATTAATTTTTTGTATTGTTCTCTTTGTTTCTATTTTATTGATTTCAGTTCTCAATTTGACAATTTCCTGGCGTCTATTCTTCCTGGGAGACTTTGCTTCTTCTTGTTCTAGAGCTTTCAGGTGTGCTGTTAAGTCACTAGTGTGAGATTTCTCCAACTTCTTTATGTGGGCATTTAGTGCTATGAAATTCCCTCTTAGCACTGCTTTTGTAGTGTCCCATAAGTTTGGATTTGTGGTGTCTTCATTTTTGTTGATCTCTAGGAAGTTTTTAATTTCTTTTTTTACTTCTTCCTTAACCCATTGGTGATTCAGTTGAGCATTTTTCAGTTTCCATGAGATTGTAGGTTTTCTGTAGTTTTTGTTGTTGTTTGAAATCTAACTTTAAACCATGGTGGTCTGAGAGAATGCAGGAGGTTATTCCAATTGTTTTGTATCTGTTGAGATTTGCTTTGTGGCCAAGTATGTGTTTGATTTTAGAGAAGGTTCCATGGGGTGCTGAGAAGAAGGTATATTCTTTTTTGTTAGGATGGAATGTTCTGTAGATATCGATTAAGTCAATTTGAGTCATCACATCAGTTAAGTCCTTTATTTCTCTGTTAAGTTTCGCTTTGGGAGATCTGTCCAGTGGTGAAAGTGGGGTGTTGAAGTCTCCCACTATTAATGTGTGGGGTTTTATATGTGGTTTAAGCATTAGTAATGTTTCTTTTACATATGTGGGTGCCCTTGTGTTTGGGGCATAAATGTTCAGAATTGAAACTTCATCTTGGTGGATCTTTCCTTCGATGAGTATGTAATGCCCTTCTTGATCTCTTTTGATTGATTTTAGTTTGAAGTCTATTTTGCTGGATATTAGGATGGCTACATCCACTTGCTTCTTAAGACCGTTTGATTGGAAAGTCTTTTCCCAGCCTTTTATTCTTAGGTAGTGTCTATCTTTGGATTTGAGGTGTGTTTCTTGTATGCAGCAGAAAGATGGGTCCTGCTTTCGTATCCATTCTGTAAGCCTGTGTCTTTTTATAGGTGAATTAAGTCCATTGATATTAAGGGATATTAATGACCAGTGATTGTTCATTTCTGTTATTTTTTGGTGGTAGTGTGTGTGTACTTCTCTTCTTGGGGTTTACTGCTGTGGCATTATCTATTGCCTTTGTTTTCGAGGGTGTATCTGATTTCCTTAGGTTGGAATTTTCCTTCTAGTGCTTTCTGTAGGGCTGGGTTTGTGGATAAGTATTGTTTAAATCTGGCTTTGTCTTGGAATGTCTTGTTCACTCCGTCTATGATGATTGAAAGTTTTGCTGGGTATATTAGTCTAGGCTGGCATCTATGTTCTCTTAGTGTCTGCATTACATCTGTCCAGGTCCTTCTGGCTTTCAACGTCTCCATTGAGAATTCGGGTGTTATTCTGATGGGTTTGCCTTTATAAGTCACTTGGCCTTTTTCCTTTGCTGCTCTTAATATTCTTTCTTTATTCTGTACATTTAGTTGTTTAATTATTGTGTGGCGAGGGGACTTTTTTGGGGGGTCTAGTCTGTTTGGTGTTCTATAGGTTTCTTGTATCTTCATAGGCATTTCCTTCTTTAAGTTGGGAAAGTTTTCTTCTATGATCTTGTTGAATATATTTTCTGTGCCTTTGAGTTGGTATTTTCTCCTTCCTCTATCCCTATTATTCATAGGTTTGGTCTTTTCATGGTGTCCCAAATTTCTTGGACATTTTGGGTCATGACTTTGTTGGCTTTAGTGTTTTCTTTGACTGATGAATCTATTTCTTCTTCCATATCTTCAATGCCAGAGATCCTCTCTTCCATCTCTTGCATTCTGTTGGTTATACTTGTATCTGAAGTTCCCATTCATTTACTCAGATTTTCTATTTCCAGGATTCCCTCTGTTTGTGTCTTCATTTTTTCTATTTCCCTTTTCAGGTCTTGGACTGTTTCCTTCATCTGTTTCATTGCTTTTTCATGATTTTCTTTCAGGGATTTATTGTTTTCTTCTGCTTTATTTGTCCTTTCCTCTAGTTTTTTATAGCATTCTTCCCATTTTTTGTTTGTCTTTTCCTCAATTTCATTTTTGATTTCTTCTATATAAGTCTCTAGTCTCTTCATGATGTTATTCATAATGTTGCTTTCTTCTGCTTCTTCCATTTTGTGATGTTCAGGTCTAGCTGTTGGAGCAGGGCTAGGTTCTGGTGATGCTGTATTGCTCTTCATTTTGTTGTATGTACTTCTGCCTTGACATCTGCCCATCTCCTTGTGGATTCGTTCTTGGTCTTATCAGTGCTCTTGGTCCAGACAGAGCTGACAGATTCAGGAAGCCTCTCTGTCTTGTCCAGATGGGCGGTCTAGGGCAGGATGGGAGCTCTTGTCCAGATGGAGGTCGGGGTAGGATGGGAGCTGGGGGCTGGTCTCTAAGTCTCAGGAAGTGGCTGGGGTCTCTTGTCCAGATGGGAGGTCTGGGGTAGGATGGGTACTATTAATTTTTCTTTAAATATTTGGTAGTCTAATGAAATTTCCTGGGTCTTGATATGTTTTTGAGGAAGTTATTAAAGTATACATTCAATCTCTTTAGCAGTTATAGGACTATTCAGGTTATCTATATTATTTTAGTTGAGCTTTGATAATTTGTGTTTTTTAAAGAATTCATTCTTTACTTCTAAATTTATATTTATATGAATATAAATTTATATCTATGTTTATATAATTTATATAATATAATATATAATATAATTTATATTTATATTAATATAAATTCTCTGCAGTATTTCCTTATAATCCTTCCAATTTCTATGAGTTCTGTAGTGACATCTTCCCAATCATTCTTGATACTGATGATTTCTTTCTTTTCTATCTTTTACTAATGCCTTTATTTTTTGATGAGCTATTTTTTATTTCACTAATGCTATTTCTTCCTACTTTCAATTTTATTGATTATTTGATTTTTATCATTTACTTCTTTCTTTCTGCTTGCTTTGAGCTTATTTTACTCTTTCTAGTTTTCAGGTTATGATTTAAAACATTTCCTCTTTTTTCGTGTAAGTTTTTGGTGCTATAAATTTCCCTGTCCACACTTCTTTAGTTGTATCACACATATTTAATTATTTTGTATTTCCTTTTCATTCATTTCTATATGGTTATTTTGAAGTTTTTTTCCTTTAGGACATTATCCTAGGCACATAGATTATTTAGAATTCTTGCTTATTTTCCTGACACTTAATTTTTTTTTAACTTTTTGACTTATAGTTTCACTCTATTATTAGCAGAGAATATGAACAATTTAAGCCCTTTCAAATTTATTAAGATTGACACTCTGGTTCAAGATTATCTATTTTAGTGACTCTTCCATGGATGCTTGAAAAATATGTATATTTGTTGTTGCTGGATGTGGTGTATTATGTGTGTCACAGAGCTCTCCCTGGCTGGCTCTGTTGCCCAGCTCTTCTGCATCCTCTCTGATTTTCTGTTTAGTAACTGTATCCCTTGCTTAACTGTAAATTTATGTATTTCTCTTTTCATTTCACTTAGTTTATGCTTCATTAATTTTGTGGCTCTTTTGTGGTTACACATCTCTTCTTGGTATATTTACCATTAGCATTATGCAATTTCATTCTCAGTCTCTACCAATTTTCCTTTCTTTGAATTCTACTTTAATATCAACATTCTTTCTATTAATTGTTACACCTAATGTTTGTTTAGTTTCTCTGTTTCCATCCTTTTATTTCTACTTACTTATGTCACTGGATTTGGGGTGACATTTTTGTGAACAACATGGTTGAGTCATTTTTTAGATTTACTGTAGCAATCTCAATCTTCTTATTGGTGAATTTCCCCCATTCATATTTAACATAAATACTGGCATTTGGGGGACCAATTCTGGTATTTTATCATTAATCAGTGTCTTCAAATTCTCAACCTTCTGTTTCTCTTCTCTTACTTCACATGAGCTACTTAAATTTTTGAATAAATCCAATTTGAATTGTTTATATTGTTTCTGTGTGTAGCTCTTCAGTTTGCTTTCTTAATAGCAAATGAATTTTGGGTATTAGATATATGTTGTACCAGAATTTCTGGTCAACAAAATTTTTCCACCTCAAGTAAAGAGGAGAACATCTACTTTCATCTTCATCCCTTTATACTTTAAAATAACATTGATTTTGATATCAGGTGATACTGTAACTTTTGTTTTAATTATGAAATACAATTTCTAAAATTCATGAGGCTATTTTATTGTATGCACCATATTTTTCCTATTTCAGTTATTTCCTTCTCAATGCCCCAAGATTCCTTCTTTCATAATTTGCTTTCATCTTGAAGAATTTCCCTTAGTCAGTATAAAGGTTGGTCTGAGAGCAATACATTCTCCTTTTTCTTCATATGCAAATATATTGACTCCCATGTCATTCCTGAAGAATATTCCTGCTCTTAAGAATTAGTTTCATGCTTTCCAATACAAAACTCAGTTATTTGATTTCTTGTTCCCTGATAGGTAATGCATCATTTCTCTGCTGCTTTCAAGAAGCATATCTTTCCCTTTTATTTTCAGAACTTAATTATGATGTATGTTGATTTAGATTCATTTGAATTTATCATGTTTGAGGCTCGCTTTGTTTCTTGTATCTATGTATTTCTTTGTGATAAATGTGGAGTCATAATAATTCAGCTTCACTGTCCTATTCTTCTGGAACCCCAATGTTGTGAATATTGGATCCTTTATTAGTGTGTCACAGGTCACTAAGAATCTGTTCATTGTTTTCCCCAATCTGTTTTCTGCTTTTGCAGACTGATGAAATTGTATTAATTTGTCTTCAAGTTCACTGATTCTATCTGCTGGCATAGTCACTTTACTATTAAGTCGAACCAATAAATTCAAAAGTTTGGGTGTTGCATTTTTCAGCTGAAGAGTTTCTTTTTCATTATTTTTATAAATTGTACCATTTATGAGATATTTTTCTATTTTTCATTTATTTCAAAAGAATTAATTTGTTATTTGAAGCTTGATTTTAATTAAAATCTTGATTGTTTTGTAGTCCTTGTCAGGTAATTTTGTCAACTGATTCATCTCTTAGTTCATATCAGTTGTTTTTTCTTTTTAGTCATCATTTCTCTGTATCTTGATGATATGAAAAATTTTTCATTGATATTCTAGAAATTTTTGCTATTATGTTAGTAAATAATGGTTATTATATATTTGATTTTAGGAGGTAATTACCCTGTTTAGGTTTGGCATTCAAATCCTGATAGAATTTTGTAGACTGTAATTTCAATAATCATTTAGTACTCAGAGCTTTTGCAATGCTTGTTAATGTGGGTCATTTGTTTTGTTACGTTGAGGCACTCAACAGTCCCTGGTGATTCTCTCTTAGGAAACAAAGGGGTTTACCCAGGCAAGGCCACCTGTTGACTCAAGGTTTGACCCATAGGGCTAAAGAAGGCTTTCTGGGTCAGACAGCTCTTAATGTATAGCACAGTGTTGGTACTAATCTGCAACCCAGCATTCCTCAACAGAAGAAGAATGTCTCAGATTTTGCATGAGCTGCTTGTTTATAGGGGCTCCCTGGTCCTTCCTCCTTGCCAGCACCAGAGGCTCACTTGACATTGCCAGAGGGACAGTTTGATCTGGCAGAGGAGTAAGGGTTCTTAGGTTGTTGTGTTAGTTGTGACCAAATACTTGACAAAAGCAACTTGAAGGGAGAAGAATTGATTGTGGTGTATGGTTTGCGGGAATACAATCCAACATAGTAAAAAAGGCATTATGATGGGAATCTGCTCCAAACACTCTCTCTCTCTCTCTCTCTCTCTCTCTCTCTCTCTCTCTCTCTCTCTCTCTCTCTCTCTCTCTCTCTCAACAGGGTTTTTGTGATTATAATACAATTACAACATTTCTTCCTTCTCTTTCCTCACTTTAAACCTTCCCATATGCTCCTCCAACTCTCTTTCACATTCATGGTCTCTTTTTTTTTTCAGTAAATGCTGTTCCATGCATGTGTGTATACACATATATTCTTTAACACCACCTGTTCAGTCCATATACTATTACTTGTATGTGTGTTTTCAAGGTTAACTATTTGGCACTGGACAATCAATTGGTGTGCTCTTCCTTGGGGAGAAGTGCTTGAATCTTGGTAGATCACAAAGCAGAGAGAGGGAAATGCCAGTGTTCAGCTGCCTTTTCCTGTTTTATTCGATCCAAGACCCTAGCCCTTGCTTGCCACGGTGCTTCCTGCAGTTGGGCAGCAGTTATTCCCTCAGCGAATCCTTTCTGGAAACAACTCACAGACACACCAAACACCATGCTTCGCTAATGCCCTAGGTGCTTGCTAAGCCCAGTAAGATGACAATCATAACTAACCAACACAGCTGTCTTGTGTTGCCAGGTTAGGGATCTGCAAAAGCCAGCTCTGAGTTGCCTTCCCCTACTGAGGAGAGTAGATAGAAGATAACGGCTGCTGTGTCATCCCTTCGAAGCCTCACCTTCCTCACTTTTCAGCGTTCTCCTTTAGCTGCCACTAATATTTTCCAGGGTTTAGAGATATGTTTTGAGGAGCCTAAGTCATCTTCTCCAGACAAAAACTTTATAGCTGTTACTTACTTATTTTAAAATTATAGAACAATTCAAGAAAATGATGATTATCATGTGATTGATATTAAAATAGTTTTGGCACAGAAAGCAAAAAAGGGAAAGCATTTGAAGTGATGTCAGGGTGTCACATATACTAGGTGTCTCACCGAGAGCAGCCAAAGCAAAGGAGAGGTTGGAAAGACTGTAGAGAACAACCTTCAGCTAAAGGTGGAATAGTATTAAGAAACTGAATCAGGTTATTATTATATTTCTTTTATGGTGGGGCTAGGGACTAGAGGATCTGACACCTTAGGCTGCTTGCCTATAATTGCTTGGGCTGGCTGGACGACGATTATAGAATTCAGGATTGTGACATTCAAGACCATGGAAACAGCATACTGTTTCCCAGAGCACTGCTTTCAAACTCTAAACATATTTTTTAGAAGATATACTGTACTCATGAAGTAAAACTTTTGCCTATCTGGCAAATGACCAACAAGTTTCAATAAAAACAAATGTTTACTAAATCTGACTAGTATTAAATGTCTGTTATTAATTGCCTCTTAGTCATGCTGCTTGGAGAACACTTAATGAATGTTCAAGACTTCATCTTGAGATGATAATTACCAAGTGAAGTGCTTACTTTTAGAGAAAAAACCTGTTCAGTTATTATTGGAATTTGAATAAGTTTGTTAGCAATAGTTATATCCCCCTTGAAGGCTCTTACTTGTAGAATTTATTCACGACAATTTCTAATAAATTATATTTCTCTAAGTTTTATTTGCCCATTGTCCATGTAAGCTAAACACTTGTTCCCAACAGTATATACAGGACTTCAAATAAAAGCTGACTACTTTCTGATTAAAAGTATTTGAGTCTTTTATTATATTTCTAAAATTTGACCCTGGGAAATATTTATAATAGATTTAGATTCCTTTTCAAAGAAAAATTAGTTTTCAAAGAAACTTGAAACAAGAGATCTAACTTGCATCCTCCCTCTCACCCCTTTCAAAACAAATCCTTCATGGAAATTACCCACAAATGTGCCCAAGTACAGATAGCATCATCAATGAAAATAAGATCTGCTTAGCTATGCAGTACAAAAAGTCTATGTATATTGACTGTTGGCAGCTGTTACATTAAAAGATAGGAAACACCTAACTAGAAGTACAAGGGACCCTCAGAACAATCTATGAATACTTCAAACATGTCAGCATGCCATGTGTCCCACTCCAAAATTCCTTGAGTATATTAAATGCCCACCTGACAAAATGCAGAGCAATTTTCCAGAAGGATCTGTCTTTCAGTTAGCTGGCACGTCTGCATGAGGTTTAGCTCATTTCAGGAGGTCTTAGCTTCTGCTCAAATGTCCCATAGCATTCCCAAGGGGAGTTATGGCTTCTTGATAATTTGAGACCTCACCTCACAGCTGAGCCAGTCGATCATGACAGTAGAATGAGGTGAGGTGGCAAGGACGTGCATGGGGGACAATCAGATTTATAAATTACACATTCAAGAATGTATTTGGTAGTAGGAACTCCTGCTTTACATGTGAGAATCTAAAAGTTATGTTCCCAAACTACTCAAGTGATATACAGATGATCACCATGAGACACAATGCACTCCTTCAGATGGCACACTCGGCACATATAATTCTGTTACTCAAGGAAGCAAGAAGTCTGTCCCTGCACACCTGCTGATTATTAGTTCCCCTCCTCGCTTGTTCTAAATCAGACTATCAAGTGAAGTTTTGGAATACTCTCCTCCACCAAACTTCCCTGTCGTGTACAGGCTAGAAAAGCCATTGTTCTTCCACCTTCAGTGGAGCCAGCTTGATCCTGCCAAGTCAAGGTGGAGAAATGACTTGTTATAAATGATGAATTGCTTATTTCATAGTAAAGGAACCCAAAGTATTCTAACTCAAATGTCCCTTTGAGGATACACATGAGGTCAAATTAATTGAAACTTCCTGGCGTCATGATACTAATTGCTTACTTAATATTACTAACTCTCAGAAATAGTCCTTCCTTTCCCAAATGAGTGTTTCTGGATGTCCCTGGCAGAATTTCACAGGGGTCTTAGGAACTAATGTGGCAGCTTCAGACCCTACACATCCACCATGAGCAAGATCTTCTTCTCTCCTACAATGGCTTCTCCTGGTCACTGTCATCTGCTCAGACAAGGAGCAATAGCCTCTGCCTACTGTGGCTGGTGGTGAGAATTCCAGTTTCTCTACCAAGCTCTCTGTGTTGCTATGCTCTCTAAATAGTCTATGATGCAATCCCAGTGAGACATTCTGTTTTGGGCAGTCAGCCAGAGAATGTCTCTCTTCTCAACTGTCTGATATTTTTTGTCACCTGAGCTCCAAAGCAAAACTACTTGGTGTCAGTCTCACCAGAGTATATATGTCATAAAATGGCTTCTTCCATGTCATATCTCATTACCGTTCTCTGCAGAAAATCAAAATCACGCCATGAAAACAGGAAAGAACACTCTAAATTCCTCCAGCTTTCTCTACCTCCATACTCCATGCACCCAAATCCTCTTTCTTCCTTCAGACATAGAACTAATACACTCAAAAAGTTGTGAACATTAAACCATGGAACTTCTGCTCAGTCTACTCTACCCTCTTCCAAGGTAAGTGATACGTTGTAAGCCAGTGTTTTGTTGGTTGGCTTTGACTCTTCAAATAAGGGCTTAGATTTTGAAGAGCAGTGCTCTCCAACATGGAAAGGCGAAACCTCCAAAGTGAATGGTATAATTACTGCAGCACAGAGAGCAAATATTAGAATGAATAGATACACAGATTTAATTTTACTGATATTCAATATCTAAGTTGCTATCAGTGTCCTTCCCTAGTGTCCTAGGGAAGGAAGGAATGTTTCACAGTGGGAAGAGTTGACAATGGAGGCCTTATGTGATTGTACCTGTCAGTGTATTTCAAAGTCTTACCATTTTGCATTCCAGGTGAGGTAGCATTTCAAACTATGTTACATGGATATAACTAATAACCCTCCAAAAGTGGATATGTAACTTGAAATACTGTCCTCCTAAGGAAAGTACAGGTCAAGGTACTGCTGTTTATGTAAGTATGTCAAATCAGAAAGCTATGACAGCACTGACAAGTCTACCCTAGTAGGAACTCAGCGTCAGCCATGTTACACAAAATAATGGCATTCTAATTAGACAGCTAGGGCACAGGCATAATCACAGACTATTTCTCAAAAACTATTAACAAGCATCTTACTCGTTCTCAAACAAACCTCAAAAGAAAGATTTGTATGCAAGTATATACAAGAGACAATTCCAGGAAATACCCTCTGAGGGCAGGAAAGTGACATACAAAACTAAAAAGCCCATAGAGTATGTCGAGTATTGGATTACCATTTTGTTGCAACCAAGACTCTATCCTTCTGAGAACCCACAGACAGACTGATTACTGGTTTGTCCCTTTGAGGTTCCAAGAAGTTGGTCTATTTCTTCACTGACTCTTGTCCTTGCTGAATGGGAGTCATTCCTGAGGTGTTTGGTCTTCAGAACTTCAGGTGTCTCCAGTACATACTATTCACACTTTAATCATTTTAACATTTGAAGAAAGCTTTCATATAGAGAAACATGAAAGTCGTTTCTCACAAAGGAACCTCTGGCAGATGGTTGCTACGGTTGGCTTTGCCGGTGTCTGCCAGCGCAACAGTCCTTCCTGTGACAACATACCATCCCTTGAGTTATCAGAAAGTGATAGCAGAGCATGGCATGGTGATGCATTCCTGTAAATTCAGCATGTGGGGGCATTGGTATGATTAGGAGTTAAAGGTCAGCCTGGGTTACATAGACTGTTAGGAAAGAAGAAAGGGAAGGAAGAAGGAAGGGAAGGAAAGAGAAGGAGAGAAGAAGAGTTGGAAGACATAATGATTGGAAATTCCTGTAAAATACGAAAATATCAATATTATTCATTTTATCTTCATCTGACCCTTTCAAAATGTATTTTTATATATGTGTCATTATGTTCATACTACATGTATAATATACAACATAGTGATAGAATATCAGTGTAATTTAAAACACCAATGTTTCATGGTCAAAATCTTTTAATTTAAATATATGCTAGATCAAAAAAGCTTTGTTGTTCACTCCTCTCATAATGATTTATGAGCATGAAAACATCCTGTTAAAACATTTCAGGCTAGACTAGAGTCATAGAGTTAAAACATAGAAGCCTTGTTTATCCCCAGAGGGGCCCTATAAAGAACCTTCCTCCTTTGCTTTCAGTGGACTTTAACTATCTAGTTGTGTTTTAACTTCTCTTTGGATATCATAGCATTTAAGGGCAGGTTGTCTTATAAATGAAAATGTCAAAATTTTGGGTTTGTGTCTTAATTCATAGAGAATAGAAAATACCAGAATAAGATGATACTGAAACATTACCATTTCAGGGTTGTGATAGTGAGTCTTGTTTTACCAGTGAGTTCAGAGATATTGTCCTGTCTATCATGATATTGGGTTGAGATGTTCTTCATGTGGTAAAAGGTATCTTCTCAATCCAGTGAGGCAGATGTGACTGGAAAGCCACAAAAGGTTACTGGTCAATCAAATTTATCTTTCTCATTCACCACTTAGTGACCCTTTGCCTTAATTAACTTGACTAACAAAGTTGGGGAAGTCAAGATTTTTCTGACACCTTCCTTAGTTATTGGTAACTAGTGAGTTATAGTGGTATATATCAATGATTGGTCTAGAAAAATAAATTTCAAGAAGTGTGGCAAGATTCACAGCCACGAGCCATCAGCCCAAAATTCTGTTTCAGCCCTGGGAACTAAAGGATAGATTTTGAAAGGTTATGTCTTCCTTGCAGATGTCAAAGCTAAGAAGATATCTTCCAAATGTGTGAACTCTGCTCAGCCACCTAACTAAAGCCAATCAGTAGTTGCTAACTGAGTCTCTGTGGTAGATGCAGAAAGATGGAGAGGAGAGGGAGCAGCAGGGAGACAAAGGAAATAAAGAAGTTTGCAAAGAAGGCTGTTTATGATGATTGCCAAGTGAGAAAGGCAAACATGGAAGTCTCTCAAGAACTCAGAGGGAGGCTCTGGTGATCCAGAAAGGTTCAGGAGGTGTGTAGTTCATGATCAGAAGGACTGTTAGAGCTGGATTCCATCAGATTGTGGAATCCTTTCACCGTAAGTTCTGAGTCAACAGGTCTGGGGTGGAGAGCAAGCATCTGCCTTTCTCACCAGTTCCAAAGTGAAGCTCATGCTGCTGGTCTGGAAATTAGAATTTGAAGATCTTCCCATATGCAGAAGGGAGAGGTCTGTCAAGAGTTGGCATGAGAACAAAGTCAAGAGAAATAAGGTAAGAGAAAGAGGATCCATTTACAAAGATTCCAAACTGAAGAGACTGTAGTTTTGTATTGTTTTGCTCTTTGTGGGCCCACCACCCAGCTCCCAAATAAATACACACAGAGACTTATTATTTTTTATAAATGCCCAGCCTTACGTTGGCTTGTTTCTAGCCAACTTTTCTTAATTTAAATTATCT
Organism: Peromyscus nudipes; assembly: GCA_902168325.1. Classification (NCBI taxonomy): domain Eukaryota; kingdom Metazoa; phylum Chordata; class Mammalia; order Rodentia; family Cricetidae; genus Peromyscus; species Peromyscus nudipes. Next base: position 17,458 of record CABHPH010133973.1, on the reverse strand, counting down.
CATATACCTTTTACCTCTGGACTTTTATCTTTCTCTATTCTATATACTCTTCTTTCCTTCTTACTTCATGGCTGGCTGTGTATGTGGATGGCTGGCCCCTGTCATTCTCCTTGCCTCCTTTTCTCACTCTGATTTTTTTCTCCCAGATTTCTCCTCCTATTTATTCTCTTTCCCTGCCAGCCTCGCCAATCCTTTCTCCTCTCTTGCTATTGGCCATTCACCTATTAGACCAATCAAGTGTTTTAGACAGGCAAAGTAACTCAGCTTCACAGAGTTAAACAAATGCAACATAAAAGAATACAACACGTCTTTGCATCATTAAACAAATGTTCCACAGCATAAACAAATATAACTTGTCTTCAACTAATATTCCACAAAAGTCTGTATAAGAGATATTTTGGCCGGGCGTTGGTGGCACACGCCTTTAATCCCAGCACTCGGAAGGCAGAGGCAGGCGGATCTCTGTGAGTTCGAGGCCAGCCTGGGCTACCAAGTGAGTTCCAGGAAAGGCGCAAAGCTACACAGAGAAACCCTGTCTCGAAAAACCAAAAAAAAAAAAAAGAGATATTTTGACTGCAAATATAAGGGTTTGTTTCCAGATTCCATTCTAGTCCACCATTCTATAACTACTAGTGATACTATCACACTGTATTATTTATTGTAGCTTTCTAACAAGATTTCTATATAGTGTTTTTATTAATTCTATTGATCACATTCATCTCACTACTTTCCATAACTCCTTCCAAATCCACCTCCCATCTCCCCACCTCTTCTTTCATTTAACAGCCCACTGAATCGAGTTTGTGCTGCCCATATATTCATGGATATGAGGCCATTCACTGGATTATAGTCAACCTACCAGGACCCACACCCTTAAAGAAAACTGACTTTCCTCCCCCAGAACTCATTAATTTTTCAATAACATTTCAATCAGGAGTAGGAGTTCACAAGCCTCTCCCCTTCCATGCTAAAATGTGGACTGCTTGATCTTGTGCAGATTTGTGACAGAAACCACAGCTGTGTGAGTTCATGAGTACAATGATCCTGTCATGTCCAGAAGATACTGTTTCACACTGGTCCTATTTTGAAATTTGTCCTATAGGCAAATGGGAGTCATTGAATGCCTTTGAGTAGTGAGAAGACATAATCGAAACTTTCTTTTGGGACTATCTGATCTGTCAGCAATCATTACGTGACTTTTCCTGGGGAGTCTATTTCTATACATCTCAGATACAGAGAGCAATAACAGACAAAAGAAACAATTCAGCCACGTTTAGCTTGTGAACCAGTGAGTGCAATAGAGGTTACTTAAAGGAATGCGAATGAGGGGTTATTTACAGCACTGGCAACTACACCATGAAAGAAATCTCCCTCCACCCCCAGCATTCATTGTTTATGAATCCTGGGAGAAGGAAGAGAGGAACTTCATGTTCCTAGGGAGTCTTGTGTGCCTTCTTCCCCTTTGATGAGGCAATGCTTGCAGGCTCAGTCTTCCATGGGTCTCATGCAGGTAATCACAGCTGTAACGATGACCATGTCATTGGAGAAGTACAGTACAGTGCTGTACACAGCAATATATACCATGTTTGTTGTACAAGGGGCAGAGAAGAGATGAATGCAGAAAGGACGTGAAAGAGATTGCAAATTTACTTAAATTTCTTAAAATTCTATTTATATTCTATTCTTTCCAAATGGAGATGCAGAAAGACATGCCTCTTGAGGGGTTATATTTTGGTGAGAAACATGGCCAGCATTCCTCCCAAGAAAGAAGACAGAGTATGCCAATACATAGGGTCTGGGCTTTGAACTGCTGTTATTCAACCTTTCCTAAAAGTGACAGCATGGAAATCCTCGAGTCTGCTCAGAGTCTGTGCCAGTGTGATGGGAGAATCTGCGGATTTTCAGGCAGTAAGTTGATCTATGGTGGCCTTCAATGCAGGAGTGAGGAATTTTCTGTTTATAGTTTTGACTCAAAAAGGATCCAAATTTGCTCCACCCTGGAAGTGCATCATTAAGGGGGAATTTTCAATGTTTAAAAATGGTTTATAATAAGATCACATTGAATTTCTTCTCCTTTTCCTCCTCTGTGCAGATAAATGCAATCAGTGTGGCATGAAATCTATATTAGGCAGAATAATTCTGCTGTAAACACACACACATACACACATGCATAAACTGTCACACATAGACCATTGAGCACTGTCCAGGGGTTCTGCTCCTGAGAGAGTTGCCCAGGCATATTTCTTCATAAAGCAAAATCAATGTGTGCAAATACAAAAGCCATATGTTGGGAACCTTTGGGAAAGCAGATAAAGGAGGAGGATGAGAGACAAGAGGGAAGACTTGGGAAATGATCCAAAGAAGCATTGATCTGACCATCTAGGAGACACCAAGGTAAACCCATGGGCCATGCCTAAAGGAGGTTTGAGCCAACCAGGAGGCAGATCAGATTCAAAACAAGCATCTGGCATCTCCAAGACCCCCTGTGCCTTTGTTCTCTTGGTTTCCACCTCACTAGGCAACCCCTCTTTTCTTCCGTGTTTCCCCCATTTCCGGCTTTTCTCCTTCAGCCCCGACTCAGCTCCCTAGGAGTTGAATAGTAATTTAGGACATGTTCAGGGTTTTTTTTTCCAGAATGTTTTGCAATAATATCTCATTGCTTTTGTTCTCTGTGCCTAGAGGGTTAGTGGCTTGGTATGACTGTCCCAATTTTGAAGGCAGGAAAAATAGGGGAATGGATCAAGTGAATTGGCAGAGATAAAAGGACTGAGACTAACACCCGCTACTTTTTACCCTGGCAACAGAAATAATGCAAGAGCTGGATTGCAGTAATTATTGGGGAAAGAATTGGAAGGCATCGCTCTTTGTGAATCTCTTGTAATGAATGTGGCAACAGACAAGATGGCCGTTGCCAGGTTTTAATTCAATGGAAATTTTGAACATATTTCTGATTTCTTTGCCACACCCCTAGGTTTATCATGCACAAATGGATATAATACAATAATTAGTGTGTACCTTACAGTCATTGTAAGGATGAAATGACTTAAAACTTGTCAAATCGAGTATCATGTGACATCTCATAAGAACTCATTGCATTCACAATTATTATAATCACAATTTATTTTAAGGTGACAACCTCTGTGTTCAAATATTCCAAAAACGCATACTCACGATGCCTAGATGCAAAAGAATTATTCTTGGTTTTCTGAAAATGTTATTAGAACAGCAAAATAACAGGTGGAATCAGTGAATGAGTGGACCAGAGTCCTCCCTGAATGACTTGGAAATTAAACTCTTCTTATCTGAGGCTATTTATATTAGGGTTTGGTATGCTTCTGGGGTGAAGGAACCCAAAAGGTGCAGATAGCATTGCCACTGCTATCTCCCATCATAGCAGAAGTCATTTCACAACCGCTATGGATCCAGGGCTAAATTGTCATCAGGCCTTTATATAGCACCCAAATTCATCTATGACCACTTAGGCACTCAATGCTTTATGCCATCTTTCATACATAAACACTTATTCATACATTCCATTCCATGTTATAAACTAACAATTTCTTGGTTCTGATTTGTACCTTTCTTGCTCTTTCTGTCCTGTCAAATCCTTTGCACAGTGTCCATTTGAATTTGGCTTTCCTACAGCTCTCTTAAGTACATTGCATTTATCTTATTTACTGGGTTTTGTAGAAATTAGCATCATCATCCACCTGTTCTCCCTCCAATCTTCAGTTTTTGCTCATTTATTTATTTATTTTTATATTTCTATTATTTATTATCGTGTTGTTGTACTAAGGATTGAGCCTAGGGCCTTGTACATACTAAGCAAGCCCTCTACCTTAGTTACAGTCTCAGTTGTAATTTGGGAACACCAACAGGAAGAGACAAAAAAAGAGTAGGCAAAAGTGTTCTCTGCAACCAAAGTACTAGGCAGAACGATGTGCTGTTCTGCCTAACAGGACAGAACCTTTCAAAAATATTCTATTCCAGCTAAAGAGCACAGAAAGAACTATGGCCTCCCTGCCCTCTCAACAGAAAAAAAAGTCACCAGAAAAGGCCATATGAAGAGACTAGACTTCTACTACGCATAGTCATAATGAAGTCTCTCAGCTTCCCAGAGCAGCGTCAGAAGAGGCTGAGGAGGAGGTCAAAACTTTATCCCTGGATGGCAACAATCTTTCACTCCCACCTGGTGGTAATGAGGCACTTTATCCATTCGGGTGGTGCCAGAGGAGGCTCTCACCACCAAACAGGAAGCTGGTGTCCACAAGGACAGTTGGAAGTTTCCTCAGATGACAGCACAGTCTCAGTAGGAACCTGGACTTCTGTGCTTACCTGGCAGGAACAGTGACTGGCCATCCTACTTCCCTTCCAGAGCAATAGCAGAAGAAGCCGACTGAAGCAGAAGGTTTAAATGAAATCGATGCTTGAGATGGCAGAATTGTTAGGATTAAAAACAGCTTTCATAACAACGCCTCACTGGGCAATTACAAATATAATTGAAGCAAGTTATTAAAGTACAAAGTCTAAGCAAAGAGGAGACGTAAAGAAGAAACAAATGGAAATTATAGATCTAAAAATACAATAACTAAAATAATGCACTTAATAAGTGAGTACAAACACAAAATTTAGAAGAAAGAGGATATAACTAATGCAGTTGAAAAAAGAACAATAAAAGATTAAGCAGTGTGGAAAACAAAAAAAATATAAAATTGAAAAATGGTTAGAATTACATTTAAAAAAAGATCTAGCATCTGGGTCATGGAAATCTTGGAAGGAGAGGGAAAAATGATGGAGCTGAAAAATGCATATCTATCTGAAAGAATGGTTAAAAATGCTTTCTTGTTTGATAATTTTATACATACATATAATGTATTTTGATCAAGCTCACCCTCCATCCTTTCCTAGTCCTCCAACCGCTCTTTCTTAAACCCACTGAGTCCACTTAATGCTGCCAATATGTGCACGGGTGTAGAATCATCTCTTCCTGGAGCATGGGTAGCCTTTCAGAGCCCACATCCCTGAAGAAAATATCTTCTCTCTTCTCCATCAGCCAACAATTGCCAATAGATTCTCAGCAAGGGGTGAGCCCCTGCCCCATCCATGCTGGGATTTTGGTTGGCTCCATCTTGTGTGGGTTTTGTGCATACAATCATAGTCACTGTGAGTACATAGGTGTGATAACTCTGTCATGTCCAGCAAATACTGTTTCCTTGTTGGTGTCCACTACTTCTGAGTCTTACAATCTTTCCATGTCATCTTCTACAATGGTCCTTAAGCCTTGATGGAAGGGGCTGTGATATAGATGTCCCATTTGGAGATAAGCACTCTACAGTCTCTTATTGTCTGTACAGGGACCAGATGTGGTTCTTTGTACAAGTCTCCATCTACTGCAAAAAGAAGCTTCTCTGATGAGGGTTGAGCCATGCACTAATCTATGTATCATGATAAGAACTTGAGGGCAGTTTAATACTATACCCATTTTACAGAATAATCACATTAGGTTCTCCTCTGTAGCCTTCAACCTAGCTAGCCATGGGTTTCTGGCCCAGTTAATGGAACTAGGACCTTGTAGAGCAGGCCTTAACTCCAATCAGAAAGTGATTGGTTACTCCCATAACACTCTTGCTACAACTGTACCAGTTGGCATATCTTACCAAACCAGAGTTATTGTATGTAGCTCACAGTTCACAACCTGGAAAACCTTCCAGTACTGTGAAAGCTATGCCATGGGAATTAATCTTTCAGTTTGACTTCTTCATCTCCTATGACTCAAGTATGTGGTGTCTTCAGCAAAATTGTCTTACTATCAAATTCTGAGGGGTGTCAAGAGCAATGTTAATAGCATATAATGTTTTGAGGGTGTCTATAGAATCCCACTGACCTACAATTCAAAAAAGTTGTGACCTATATCTGGCACTTAGTTTTTTATTTGATAGCTTTTGAAGTCTGGGGGCACCCCTCCCCTGCCATAGGGTAACTCCATTTAATTTTTTTGATATGTGTATATATTTTAGGAAGTATCTATAATAGTGGGTTTTTATGGACTTTTCAATGGTCTTTTGCATTAGTTACCCCTCCCCATACTCTGTCCTTTACCCTGCCTTCCCATCCCATACCCTAAAGGAAATTCTTTAAACAGAAAGGAAACAATGAAAGAAGAAAGAACAACAGAGTCGGAAGCAAGTAAATACATTTTACTTCTCCTTATTTTTCTGAATTATCTTTTAAACAACAAAAAAATACACTGCCTGATGTGTTTCTAAATTAGCACAGTTGAACTGGTCAAATATGTAGTAAACTCTGATAAATTATATATCTAGCTGGGCGTTGGTGGCGCACGCCTTTAATCCCAGCACTCGGGAGGCAGAGGCAGGCAGATCTCTGTGAGTTCAAGGCCAGCCTGGGCTACAGAGCGAGATTCAGGAAAGGTGCAAAGCTACACAGAGAAACCCTGTCTCGAAAAACCAAAAAAAAATTATATATCTATAATGTAATAACTAGAGAAATCATGAAAAAAGCTATACAAGGATATATTCTCAAAAACACCAGGAATAAGATGGTATCTCAGAGTTGTTTTGATTTACAATTCCCTGATGATTAAGGATGGTGAGCAATTCCTTAAATGTCTTTCAGCCATTTGAGCTTCTTCTGTTGAGAATTCTCTGTTTAGCTCTATAGCCCATTTTCAATTGGACTGTTAGGTATTTTATGTCTAGTTTCTTGAGTTCCCTATATATTCTGGATATCAGCCCTCTGTCAGATGTGGGGTTGGTGAAGATCTTTTCTGTAGCTAGAGTTTTCCTGTCTGGCCCACAATCAGGACAAATCTCTCTCACCTGCCAGTCCCACAGCCGCTCAGACTCAACCAAATAAACACAGAGACTTATATTGCTTACAAACTGTATGGCCGTGGCAGGCTTCCTGCTAACTGTTCTTATAGCTTAAATTAATCCATTACATAAATCTATACCTTGCCACGTGGCTCGTGGCTTACCTGCATCTTTACATGCTGCTTGT
>CABHPH010133972.1:0-23452 GCA_902168325.1 Peromyscus nudipes | reverse complement strand
TTCTCTACTTTTGATTGTTGTGACCAAAATCAATGTGGCAGCTCCGAGAATGGGAGCCAGGCTGTTCTCTCCTAGGAGCAGGTGTCCCAGTATTCCCTGCACACCCACTGTAGTGATGCCTCCATAGGAGGACCACAGGCTGTGGGAAGGGAAGCTGGGGAACAAACACCTATTCGCTTGTCACTGTGACGTCCTCCATACTGGTGTGTTTTGTATTTTTAATCAATATGGCTAAATCTTAGTCTCAGGCTAAATGGGGGTAGGGAAAGAAAGGTCAGACATGATGGCTCACATCATACCTGTAGTCTAGGGGCTGAGACAGGAGGACTGACACAGGTTTGAGGCCTGCCTGGGCTACAGTGTGAGATCCTGTCTCACTCAATAAACAAGGCAAAACCAAAATAGGTGGACTCAATTTTAATGCATGTTGTATTAGTCAGCGCTCTTCAGAGAAGCAGAACTGATAGAATGAACTACGTATGTTAATACTTCCCAGGGGCTCAGGAGAGAAACTACGAATGCTGAGGACTATTTTTGGGAAATAGAATCTCAGTACACTGAGCTCTATAGTCCACTTGCTTTAATTCCTCTGGCATACCATCCTATTTACACAGCTTCAGTTCTGTTCTCGTGCCTAGCTCCTTTCTTCCTGATTTCTCTATATTTATCTACTGCTCCCTCTAAGTTCTGTCTTAATTCTCTTGTCTTAATTCTGCCTCATCTAGGTCCTTCTCATCTTGTTCTTACCCAGCTAGTACTTCCCCATCTGACTCTTCCTCATCTTCCATCTCGTTCACACATTCTCTCTGGTCAAAATCCTCCTTATTCCTCTCTGTTCTCCGTCTCTAAGTTCTCTACATTCCCTCTAAGTCTCCCAGGAATCCAATTATAAACCCAAGCAATAGCAAGCCCCTGGTCGAGCAAGGTCACCAGGCTTGAATTCTACAGGGTCATAAAGGTAGGTAAGACTTTTCCTCCAGGTTTTCTTTTATGACCTGAAAACGGGAGTGGTAAAAGAGGAGGACGACTGAGTGCTAATGACCGGTTAGAAAAGGAGGTCTGTGTGCTCAGTCTACATTCCTAGAAGTGGTTAGGTAAGAAGTTAGGGGGTCTATTAGTAAGGTTGTATAAGAAAGGAGAGTCTCACCCTAAATTGCACAAGAAATAAAGCTATTTGCCTGACCTAGGAGACAGGTGTTATTTTCGTTTGGCCTTGGATGCTTGATAAGCATTTTAGATAAATACACTGTTAGGAGTTCTTGGAAGTACACAAGAAAATCATTTTAGGAACCAGCTAATATATATACAAAAGCTAAAATATCACCAAGACTTCTTAAGCCATGGCTTGACCTTTGGAGAAGTCCTTGACTTTTCCAAGTAGTAGCTTTTGTGATAGTAGCCGGGTTCCATTACATTTTACTGCAGCTTGCAGCATATTAAAGGGGATTTATTAGAGTGATTACAGACTATGGTCGGGCTAGTCCAACAATGACTGTCTCCTAACAGAAAGGCCAAGAATCCATTAGTTGTTCAGTCACAATGTGGGATGTCTCTGCTGATTTTCGGTCTACATTCCGATCCAGAAGTAGGCTCTAATACCAGCGAGGGAGGAATGCTTTACTGCGGGGTGCATGATGTTGCCATGAGAGTGAGGGCAAGCAGGCAAAAAGCAAGCTGCCTTCTTTCTCTGTCCTTTTATATGGGCTGCCACAGGTGTGGCCTAGATTTAAGGTGGGTCTTCCACCTACAGGATCCAGTCTAGAAAAATTCCTCACAGGTATGCCATCTTCACAGATCTGGTCCTTTCCCTTTCCTGGGATCCTAGTCCTTTCTGGGCACTGGTACTTGGTATGGCCACTTGCCCCTCTGCCATTATTCTTAAACATTCTGAGTTGCTGGTACTCTAGCCCCAGGGTCTCAGTGCTAGGTGAGAACTGCAGGGCCCTGGTCTCAATTGCTAGTGCCAATTGGGGCTATAGCATGCGGAGTTTTGTTTTTGTTTTTTTTTTTTCTTCGGTTTCTCGAGACAGGGTTTCTCTGTGTAGCTTTGCGCCTTTCCTGGAACTCACTTGGTAGCCCAGGCTGGCCTCGAACTCACAGAGATCCGCCTGGCTCTGCCTCCCGAGTGCTAACATGCGGAGTTTTGGAGAGTGCTCATAAGTATAAGATTGTCAGGTCTCATCCTTGGACCTGACACCGAAAGGTCTTGAGTGCATCTCTGGAAACTAGTTCAACAAGTGTCCTCAGTAATTCTCTTCTGGTTATAAAGTAACAGTCTTTTCCTTCTTAGATTTTATTTTTAGTTACGTGAGTGTGGGTGTGGTCTGTGTACGTGTGGGTGCAGGTGCCTATGGAAGCTGGAGGTGTTAGATCCCCTTAGAGCTAGAGTTACAGGCAGTTGTGAACCACCTGATATGTGTGCTGGGAACTTGAATTCTTGTCCTTTGCAAGAGCTGTATAATCTTAACCTTAACCATTAAGCTGCCTCTCCAACCCTCTTTTTGTGATGTTTTAAGAACAAGATTTACCTATAGGCTCCAGCAGTGTCACTGAACATTGTTCAGGTTCCCCAAGACTTTGTACTGAACAGATGTAACTACCACAGATAACCACCTAGTCCAGACTTAAAGTAGTCACGGCCTCCTGAGTGCACTTGCAAGTATTTATTGCCGGCATATGCAGTTTGCACAGGGAAGGCAAGATCATTACTTCGGTTTCTATTTCTTTACTCATTTTCAGAGTTTGGGTTTGACTCGTGTTTTCTAACATGAACTCACAAATTATTTTACATGGTGGCTTTTCAGCTTATTTATTGATTTCTATCCAGTGGTTTTTCAACTGACTTGCTATGGTTAGGGTTAGGCTTTCGAAATGGCCCCAGTTGAAAATAGCTTTCTGTTTCACTGAGATCCCTCAAATACATTGTGTGCACTTCCTCCTCAGACCCGAAATCAAACATGTGCCTAAAAAACACTGGTTTCTAATTGTGTGTGCATGCAAGCGCATGCACACACCTTTTCGTTCACTGTGTACTCATGCTGGTGGAGGTCAGAGGTTAACATTAGGTGTCTTCCTCAATTGCTCTCTAAGAGTTAATTTTCTGAGGCAGTCTCTCTCACTAAATTGAGAACTTGCCAATTCAGTTTGTCTAGCTGGCCAGCTTGTCAGGGGTCCTCTAGCCCCACATACTGGGCTTTAGGATTTCAGGTGGGCTGCCACTCCGGCTCAGCTTTTATGGAACCACTGGAATCCACACTGAGGTCCTCAGGCCTTTCTCCACCCCACCCCACCCTCACTCCCCCCACTAACAGTCTGCTACTTGGGAACCAGTTTTGAGACTGTATCTGGTGTTCCGAGGCTTCCCTCAGTACTGAGATTAGCTATTCAAGATTTAAAATACATTTTTTGTGTGTATGTGTATGTGATTGGGCATATACATGCTACAGCATGTAGAGATCAGGACAGTTGCCTATGAGAGTCAGTTCTCTCCTTTCACTGACGGTGAGACCCAGGGATCAAACTCATGTTGTAAGATTTGGCAGCAAGTGCCATAACCTGCTGATCCATCTTGCAAGCCCAGAAAAATGCCTACTTTTAAAAGGAAAAATATTAGGCTGGAGAGATGGTTCATGGTTAAGAGTGTGTAATGCTCTTGCTGAGGACCTGAATTCAGTTCCCAGAATCCATATTGAGTGGCTTGCAGCTGTCTGTAACTCGAGCTCCAGGGAATCCAGTGCCCTTTCTGGCCTCTGCCAGCACTTGTACTCATGGGCACATACCCAAACACAGACACATATATATACATGTAATTTTTTTTTTTTCAAGACAGGGTTTCTCTGTGTAGCTTTTGGAGCCTGTCCTGGAACTCACTCTGTAGACCAGGCTGGCCTCGAACTCACAGATCCACCTGCCTCTGCCTCCTGAGTGCTGGGATTAAAGGTGTGTGCCACCACCACCCGGCCATATACATGTAATTTAAAAATAAAACAAAAATCTTAGAAAAGGAAGAAAAAAAAGGTAAACTCTGTCATATATTTATATTGTTATGGAGTCTCCTTTTGCAGTTTCACTTAGCATAGGTTGAATTAGGGATGACTATGATCTGGAAATAGTATATGGAAAAGTCTAGAAATAAGCAATTCATATGTATGGTTATTTTACTTTTTTCCTCCCTCTTGTTTTGAGATAAGGCTTGGCTGTGCTGTATGTAGGCTAGCTTCAAATTCTTGGGTTAAAGTGATGTTCCTGCCTCATACTCTAGGGAGTGTGCGACTAGATACATGGCAGAGACCTGGCTCATATATTTCAAGTAAGTTTTATTACAGTTTATTGTTAAAATTGTTCTTTTGTGTGTGGTGCACTTGAGTCTGTAGGTCTAAGCTCTGTGTGCATGTGTGGGGGCCATAGCAGAATGTTGGGTGTCTTCTATCACTTCCTGCCTTACTGCCTTGAGACAGGGTCTCATTGAACTGAGAGCTTGCCATGAGCTAAGCTAGCTGGAGAGAAGAGCTATGAAAAGCTGTTTTCTGAGCTGGGTGGTGGTGGTGCAGTTGGGAGGTAGAGGCAGGGGAATCTGAGTTCAAGGCTAACATGGTCTACAGAGCAATTCCAGGACAGCCAGGGCTACACAAAGGAACCCTCTTTGGGAAGGATGTGTTTCCTTTTTTGTCAGTGTCAACATACCACAGCTGTGGTTCCCTGTCTAAGACCACAGAGAGGTGGGCTAGTAAGCTGGGGGTGAGGGATCCAGAATACGGAAGAGCCCTGTAACTTGCTCTTGGGTGAATGTATGGGTTCACAGGTGTTCATTGTTTTAATTTAACTTGATTAAAAACTTATTTTTATGTGTATGGGTGTTTTGTATGTGTGTCTATTTGTCATATTGTGTGCAGTGCCTACAGAGGCCAGAAAAGTTGTGAGCCGTTGTGAGCCACCATGTGGGTATGGGAATCAAATCTAGGTCCTCTTGAAGAGCAATCAGTGCTCTTAGACCCTAAGTCACTGTCAGTCCCAACAAATGAGTAAAGGCCATTATCCAAATTCTTTGGTCAAATTAAGCTAGCTTTATTTCCTGTCAGACAGGGCTATCTCCTTGAAGTAGGGTTTATCAAAATGGCATCGAACACAGGAGAAGGCAGGCTTTATATTAGACCCAAAACTGCAAGGCTAGAGGTGTTTCAAGGGTTTTTGGTTATGTAGGAACTTGGTAGAACATTTCAAAATTATTTGGCAGAATTTCAGGGTGGAGATTAGGGCATAGGGTGTGGAACATGTCAAATTCCAGGAAATAGGTTAAGACATGGTCAAACCCAAGTTTTACAGACAACAGGAATGAATTTATTTTGACCCTGTAATAAGATGGCTTCTAATCTAAGATGGAGTCAGGCTGGTCCATCACCATCTCTTCAGCCCCCCCATTTTAATTTAAATAAAGTAGTGCTTGTTAAAAACTATTCTTCCCAGAGATACACTGAGACACATTTCAGATTAAACATCCTTTAACTTATCTGGCCACATGCTAGATCTGACAGAAAAGCTGGGATGGGAGATCCAACACCAACCCTGTGAGTTTAATTTTTATATGTGTTGGGGTTTCAGGTCCATATGTTTTGTTTGATGAGTATTGTAGGAGCAAATGAATGCACTGAAGCATTGCTGGGTAGAATATTCTGTATGTCAGGTCAAGTACAAGAATGGTTCATGTGTTCTGTACTAAGTTCTGAGAGCTTTGTTTTGCTACTGAATGAGGATTGAAATGTCAGACTGAAATTGGAGCTGGTTTCTTTGTAGTTGTTCCTGCTCCAAGTGTCTGGAAGTTTCTATTAAGTGCAGACAATTTTGGATTGTTAGGCCTTCTCAAATTGACCCTTTTATCATGTTCTGGTGTCTCTGATGGCATTCTCCTTCTAGTGCCTGTTTTATTTGACAGAAACAGATACTTGATTCTTCCCTTTTGATTGGTATCTAATATCTGTTTTCAGCATTTTTATTATTCCCTTCTTGTTTAAAGTGGAACTAATAAAGTCTGATCTTACTGATTTAGAGATTGGTCTCATTATATACATACAGCCTTGTAGTCTTCCTGCCTTTGCCGGGATTCTAGCATATGCCACTATTGGGCTGTTTTCTCCTCTCCTCCTCCTCCTCCTCCTCCTCCTCTCTCCACTTCCCTTCTCCTTCTTGCTTCTGTTCTCATTTCTTCTTGTTTTGGGTGGGAAGACAAGGACAATTTCTTGCTCTTTTCTTCAGACTGGATTGAACTCCTGGACTCATTAGATCCTGAGGCCTCAGTCTCCTGAGTAGCTGTGATTATTGAAGTGTGTCACTATACCCAGCTATGTGGTTTGATATTTTGTGTGTATGTGGGTAGTGCAGGTATGTATACAGACCAGAGACTGGCATCAGGTGCTTCCCACATTTGTACTCCATCCCCCATCTTCCCAATTTCATCTCTTATGATGTGTATATATATCTCTGTGTGGGCTTGTGCACATGTGTGCAGGTACCTGTAGAGGCCAGAAGAGGGTGTTAATCCCCTGATGCTAGAATTACAGGAGTTATAAGCTGCCTGATGTTTGATGTTGGTGCTGATAAGAGAACTCTGGTCCTCTGCAAGAGCAATGTGTGCTCTTAACTACTGAGCTATCTCTCCATCACTCCACCTTTTTTGTTTGTTTGTTTGTTTTTAGAGACAGGGTTTCTCTGTGTAGCTTTGCGCCTTTCCTGGAACTCACTCTGTAGCCCAGGCTGGCCTTGAACTCACAGAGATCCGCCTGGCTCTGCCTCCCGAGTGCTGGGATTAAAGGCGTGCGCCACCACTGCCTGGCCCACCTTATTTTTTGACACGAGGTCTCTCACTGCACCTGCAGCTTGCCCGTTTGTCTAGATTGGCTGCCTGGTATGCCCTTAGGATACTCTTGTCTCCACCTCTCCAGCTTTATTATGTGGGTTCTCTCTAGCCCCTGCCTATTATTAAGAGAGTATCTCACTGGAGTTGAACTTGCTGTGTAGCTGAGACTGGCCTTGGACTCTTGGATCTTCCTGCTTCTATCTCCTGAGTGCTGAAATTACAAGTATGTGCCACCATACCAAGCTAGAACATTATCATGTTCAGATCTTAAATGTTGCTAAAGGCTGCTTTTGCCAACCAGTAGTACTGGTGAGAGGTGTGGTATAATGGAAGAAAACTAAGGTAGTGAGGGGATTTGTCCTTGAAGAGGTTATTGGGGTCCTGGTCCCTTTCTCTTCTTGCTTCTCCCTGCCATGAGGTGAACAGGCTTCTTCCTTTGCAAGAAGTGTACACCATGATGTAGTAAATAAACCACAAGCCAAAGGAACAGACCCAACAAACCATGGACCAAAGATCCTGAAACTGTGAGCTAAGGTAAATCTTTTTATTTAAGGCATTTTGTTATAGTAACAGAAAGCTAACATCTTCATTTTAAAGGTATTTTTATTTTAGCAGGTATGGAATTCTATGAGTTTTCTTTTGTCAGATATTTTGTTTTGTGTAATTTCTGATGAAAAGTTGGCTCCTATTTTGTGTGTTCTTGTGACTATCGTATGTATGTCTCTAAAGTGCTGCTGTACCCTGAATGTGCCCAATTGGAGGATTAGGGTTTGAATTTTTTTTTTTTTTTTAATTGAGTCACGGTTTCATTGTGTAACAGCCCTGGCTGTCTGGAACTTACTTAGTAGACCAGACTGTCCTGGAACTCCACCTGTCTCTGCCTTCCAAGTACTGGGATTAAAAGCAATTTGCCACCATGCCTGGCTAGGATTTTAATTTTAATTGTGGAAAAATATTTGGTGGTCTCTTCAAATTTCTTCCCCCTGTACTTTTCTCTTTCTTGCCCTCTTCCCTCAGGAATCCAACTATACACAGGCTAGACCATATGGTATTGCCCCACAGGTCACATCATTGGTTTATTTTCTCAATCTCCTTTTCCTGTACTTACTTGGTTCCTTCTAATAAGTGTTAAAATTCATATCTTTCTGTGTTGTCTAATCTGTGTACTTCCAGAGTATATTCTAGAAATTCCACTTCATGAGTTTTTAGGTATTTCTCTTATTATGTTCATTTTCCTTCATGTTCTTAAAAATGTAATAGCTGTTTTTAAAGTTCTTAGCTGCTAATTCCATGGTCTGTTTTTTTTGTTGTTGTTGGTTTTTTTTCCCGAGACAGTGTTTCTTTGTGTAGTTTTGGTGCCTGTCCTGGATCTCACTCTGTAGACCAGGCTGGCCTTGAACCTGGAACTCAAGAGATCCGTCTGGCTCTGCCTCCAGAGTGCTGGGATTAAAGGCATGCCACCATTGCCCGGCTGTTTTTTTTTTTTTAATTTTTTTATTTTTTTAAATGGTATTGCTATGTAATGTAGGCTAGCCTGGAACTCACAGTCTCCTGGCTTACATACACTCCCCAACCCTGCCTCTTTTCACCCTGTATCTGAGTATAGAACCCAAGTCTTCACAAATTCTGGGCAAGCATTTTACCACTGAGCCAAGACTCCGTCCATGTATCTTTTCCAATCCTGGTTGAGCCATATTTTTGTACACCTGTTAGTTTTGATCTGGAAGCAGGATATACTGGTATTTGAGTTGTCAAGTTATGCACTTTGTTATATTCCTTTAAAGCAGTGGTTCTCAACTTGTGGGTTATGACCCCTTGGGGTTGCATATCAGATATTTACATTATGATAACAGTAGCAAAATTATACTTATGAAGTAGCAATTAAATAGTTTGATTTGCTACTTATTAGTTGTGGGGTCACTACAACATGAGGAACTGTATTAAAGGGTTGCAGCATTAGGAAGGTTGAGAACTACTGCTTTAAAGAGTGTTAGGCTTTCTCACACAGTGAAACCACTACAGATTACTTTGGCCTCTGTCAAGGCTGCTTGGCTTCAAGAACAAACCTTAATGTGGGCATGGTGGTACAAGCCAATAATCCCAGTACTCACCAGAAAGAGGCAGGAGGCTGAGTTCAAGGCCATCCTCAGCTATGTATCTATCGAGGTCCAGGACAGCCAGGACTACATAGAGAGACCCCATCTCAAAACAAAGAAAGCGAACCTTAAAGTTAATTGAAGGGATACTGGTAAGGTGTAATAGCTGGGTGTTTGAGACAAGATTGCAATATATAGCTCTGCCTGCCCTGGAATTCACTATTGCAGAAGAGGCTGGCCTTGAATTTGTGGCAGTTCTCCTGCCTCTGCCTCCCAAGTGCTGGCATTATAAGTGTGCCTACCATGTCTGACTATCATCTTTCTTGGAACTTTCCTCAGTGTAGTACTATGAATGTGTTCCATTGACTACCCTCTTTCTTGTGTGGACACCAGAGATTGTTTAAACTATTGTTCTTGGCCACATAGAGCTATTCTTCCAATCCTAAGCTCTTAGGATCATAATTTTATTTATTGCAGCCCGATACCATTTCAACTGATCCTTAAAGGCACAAGCTACAAAGAGCCCCTGGCTGCTGTGTGATGCGTCACTCTCTCCGTTGAGAGCAGCAAGCAGCATAGGAAGCCAGGCTTGTCCTTAGACTGATAGACTCCCATGCATTCTCTATAAGTTGAGCAGCACGAGAAAGGTCCTTTCCAGTCTTGTTCTCATGCATATCATGGAAGAAAGGAAGCTGTGGTTTTTATGCAATTTTCAGAGGGTTCGGGTTCTATGGAGTGACTTAGGAGGCCATGTGTTTTACTCCTGAACGTGTTATAGCAAACAACAGGTTTGGCTTATTTCCATAAGTTAGTAAAAGGATAGATGGGGCTCTGCAGTTCTCCTGAGGTGACTGGATAGAGCAGCTGCCTTGGTATCTATGTAAAGGTTTGGTGTGAACATATTTTGGCTGAGGACTAACAACACCCCCTCTTTGGTTCTACAGTGGATAAGTTTGGGGTGAGGTGGGCTGGAACTCTAATCCTGGCTTTCTCCTTAGCAAGTGGGTAAGCCTATCTCCTCTGCCATATTGCTTACCTGAAATACAGTGTGAAGGCTACTCAAACAGCAGGTGGTAGACAGTAGCTACTGTTGTGACTGCTGGTTCAGGTGAAGGTTTCAGGACCTCTGCTGGGAGGTGGTACCTGGCTCAAGGTTGTTTAGGACCAGAACCATGGTTTCCCACCATAGCCTTACGTTTGAATGCTCTGGGTTAACATTCCTTGCCTGACATACAGATGTGTTGGCATCTCATACCCATTCTTTAGGGCAGAAGTCATCAATCCCATTCCATGGAGTAAGTGTACCCAGAGGGGGCTACTGCTCTTGCAGGCCCAGCCTGGACTATAGCTTACACAGGTGCTCACAGCAGCCCAATTTGGGCAGATACACTGTGTGGGATGACACAGCAAAGTTTCTATGCAATATGATTTTATTAGCTTGGAAACAGCCTGAACCAAAAGATTGTTAAAAATGGTCAAAAATATTTAAAAATAATAGTCATTTGTTCTTAACATGAATACTCTCAGCTGGACATTAAATTACTAAACATATGGAATCCCAGTAAGGCAGGTGAGCACCCAGTTTCCATCTGTGGGCACTCCTTGGGTATGGAATCTTGGTAGCGTTGGGACCCTTCTTCCCAGTTATTTGGACGTTGTTCCAGAATAGGCAGTCCTGGAAACAAGAAGACCAGGCCGCCTGTGTTGTCACTGCTCATTCTGTTGGCCCTCTGTGATGGAGGTTGACACAGAACCCTGGCCTTTGTTGACATCACTGATGCACACCCACTGTCCATCCACCGACTCTTTCCACAGGGTCACCTGCAAGTTAGCATACAAAGTCACAGGTCTGCACCTGTTTCTGCTGCTCTCCAGCCTCATCCTCAGTGTGACAGGCTGTGGAAAAAGCATGTACCTCCCACTACACTTGCTCAAAATGCAGGGGAAGGACTAACTCATGTTACAGAGCACAGTAGGAATAGCCCACATGGGATGCTACTCTAACTAGAGTGACAGTGAGAGAGGACGTGTGTGGCTAAGAGCAGGCCAGAGTTGGGCTGCTTGTGTTTAACAGCACAAGTAACTATTATATGAGGTACCCTTGCAGAGAAACAGCTGAAAAGGTCTGTCCCTGGAGAAAAGCTGAGGGACTGTTCTGACAACACTGTTCTATGGCACCTCAGAAGTACATCACCTTGTGCAGCTCACCTACACCTGACACAGGAATAGGATCTTTATTTCATACACAGGGTGAGGAACGGCCTTAGAAGGCAGGCAGATAAGCCAGCTGTAAAATGCCTCAGGAATGCCAATTTAAACACCAGGTCCTGACTCTGGTAGGTAGAAGTAAAGCTGTCCTTTGAGATGGGGCCTGCAAGTCTGTTCTGGAACTACTACAGAGCAGAAAAGGCTACCTGTAGAGGTGTAGAAAAAAACAAGTTTCTTCATTCATACTCTTAGCAATGAATACTGTTGTTTATGTATTAGCTTTATAAAGGGAAGCCATTATGCTAAGTGAAATAAGCCAGTCATGAAAGGACAGGAAGTGGAGTAGGTGATGAATGGAGCTAGTTCATAAGTACTGAGCTTGTTTTACAAGCTTAAGAGTTCTGGCGATCAGTTGCATAGTGTCAACACACAGCACTTAAAAGTCATTACAGTAGTTAAAAAAAATACATATTTTACCACAGTTACAGAAAGTATGGAAGTGCTCCTAACCTCTACAGAGAAGCTATGCTTTAAGGCAAAAGGTGTTCCCTACTTTCTTTATCTCTACCCAGTGTTGGTCTTTCCAGTGGCCACTTGGCTCAAAGCAAAAGCAAGAGGTAGAGACATAGGAGGTAGTAAAAACCCCTGCGGTCTATCCTGATTCTTAGGAAAGAGGCCCATCAACATCCTGGACAGCTCAATGCTCTCCTTGCAGAGCTCAGGCTACACTGTAGCTATGCAACCCCTACACATCACCTCCTTTTCCGTGTACACAGTACCCCAAAAGGTTGAGAGACTGAGATGTAATTTAGATCCACCTCTGACTAGGTGGGACCACTTACTGTACATGCCAGCAAGTGAAAAATCATATAAATAAATTATAGCCTGTATGCTCACTGCCCAGGAAATGGGCTATACCTTATTGTCTCCACCCGACACGGCCAGGATGTTTGCTGTGATGGACCAGCTCACATGCCACACAACGTCATTGAACTTGTGCAGGAGTTTGGGTGACCACATATTGCCTGAAGCATCATCACAGGTCCAAATAAACACTCGACCATCCTAGGGAAAGACATCAGGAGATGGAGGATTTAGGCATTCTCCCCAGGGACAGCCATCTGGACCTGCAGACAGGCAGCTAAACAGTCTGTTCCACTGTCCTGCTTCTTATCTGTTTACTCTAAACACATCTCACAATAGACCAGGGGCACTGGATTCTGTGGTTTTATGGATGAACAGGTCATTGCTACAGATATTTTTCTCCCTGCCTGGCTAGTCTTTCTCATCTGAACAGGGACAGCCATCTTTTAAACCAAGCTCAGAAACGGGATGTGTGAAACAAACAAGAACAACTTCCAATAAAAACACTCTAATGGGCCTAAAAGGTCTTGCCTCTTATCTTTCATCCCAGTGGTTGGTAGGAATTAAGAGCTGGCGGTATCTGGGAAGGGTCACTAGATATATGAACCCAAGGCACTAAGTTTGGGCACCTCCATCCCTCCTACATGAGGGTCAGGAGGGACCTGAACTTGGCTCCAAGTTTGGGATTAGTTCTCAAGCTACTTCTGACCCATCTCACTGTACACTGGTCCTACATGCTCCTGGTCTCTGCCCAGGTCTAAAGATACCTGCTGTCCTCCCTCCTCCCTCCTCAGGACTTTCCCCTCTTTTGACATTGGAAGGAATCAAGGCTGAGGACATGGGCTGCTCTCATGGGTCGGGGCTGACCTGAGAGCAGCTGGCAATGGTGCTGGTGGGCAAGCCAATGGAGGGGGCCCAGGCAACGTCTCGAACCCAGTCACTGTGTGCTTCTAGCTTCTGCTCCTCCTTCCACTGGCCATCTTCCTCCTCCCTACAGAGGAAACCAGAGCAGGGAA
The DNA here is from genome assembly GCA_902168325.1 of Peromyscus nudipes. Lineage (NCBI taxonomy): Eukaryota > Metazoa > Chordata > Mammalia > Rodentia > Cricetidae > Peromyscus > Peromyscus nudipes. Next base: position 10,418 of record CABHPH010133972.1, on the reverse strand, counting down.
TGCAGTGGCAAGCAGGCATCTCCACCCTGGGTGGATAGTCCACCTTTCATGTTCTCTTCCATGAGAATAATGAGTGGAATTCTACTTAGCTCACTAAGTTGTCCATCAAGTCCCCAGAAAATGCCCTTTCCGCCATAGCTCCAAAGGTTGGGGAATACCAAAAGTGCTTAGAAAAAGAGAAGGGTGTTTGTTTTAAAAAGGATGTCCTAACAGACCGAAAACAGGATACTGTTACTGACAGGGAGAAAGGTGACCTTGCTGCTTGTAGAGTGTGGCTGAGCAATGGCAGGCAGAGCAGAAGTGCTCCAGGAGATGTCCACACAACTCACTGACCTCCACAGCTTGATGAGGTTGTCACAGCCACCTGATGCAAACTTCTTGATATAATTGGGCTTCTGTCCTGATGGTTGGTCTATGAGGCTTCCAGGCACAACAGCAGGAGCCCAACTGACAGCGTTACAGCCAATCTGCGGAGGGGAACCTGTGGTGAGGCTGCACTCTTGCACAGCAGTGGGAGGTATCCCATGGACTCCTGGTGACTTCCCTCTTCTAGTTGTCAGGACTTGGATTTCAGCACACAGATAATGTGATGAACAAGAATTAGGCACTGATATGTTCTTGTAATACCAGCATGGGAGGCAGGATAAGGGGACACGAGTCAGGCAGATTCCTTAAGGTCACTAGCCAACTAGCCCAGCCAAATCCATGCATTTCAGATTCATTAAGAGATCCTGTCTCAAATAAAATGTGGGGAGCAATATGGAAAGACACCTGATGCCAACCCTGGGCCTATATATAAACCTGCACAAGATATTACTAACAAGACACACACTCAAAGTAGGGATTAGCCCTAAAGGCAAACTATGAGACCAACAGATTTCTCAGCAAAAACCCTAAGGGCCAAGAGAACATAGGATGGCGTTTCAAGTCCTCAAAGAAAATAACATTACAGTGCAGACTCAAAGGAGAAATGAAGAGCTTCTGCTAAGAGCATAATCCAAGGGAATTAGCCATAAGACTGGCCTTATGAATGGTGCGGGGAGAGTCCTGTACCACAGAGGGAAGAAAGATTGCTCTCAGAGCATATGGAAAAATAAATTCTATTAGAAAAGTACACATGCAAATGAGAAACAGAAAAAAAACAAAAACCCACATTAATACAAAGATGAACTAGAGTCAGCACCATCAAAGAGGAGTCAGAACAACTAGATGACCAAATAATGACTTCTCATGGTAACTCTGATCCTGGCTTACATATTTAATTTCTTTTTTGTTGTTTGTTTGGTGGCAGGGTCCTAGCTATGTAGCCTAGGCTGGCCTTGAGCTTCCTTCCTCTCTACCTCAGTTTCCCAATGTAAATTATCTCAATTCACCAGTAAAAAGACACAGACTAGGTGTGGGAAGATGGTTTAGTAAGTAAAGTACTTGCCACAAAGAATGAAAACCTGATTTGGACCCCTAGAACACACATTAAAAAACAGGCATGGGCTAGCATGGTGGCGCATGTCTTTAATCCTACCACTCTGGAGGCAATGGCAGGGGGATCTCTGAGTTTGAGGTCTACAGAGCGAGTTCCAGGACAGGGCTACATAGAGAAACCCTTTCTTAAAAAAACTAAAACAAACAATAAAACAGATATGGTAATGTGCACTTGCACACTTGTAGCACTAGGGAGGCAGAGACAGGAAGATCCCTGACACTCACTGTCTAGATAGTCTAGCCAAATTAGTGAGCTTTGAGTCCAGTAAGAGACTGTCTCAACAAATAAGGTGGACAGTGATGGAGGAAGACATCAGACATTGACTTCCTGCCTTCACATGTATATGAACATGTACACATGCATATACTACATTACACAAACACAGAGAAACTGACTTAGAACAAGAATCAACAATATGCTGGATGTAACTTACCTCAGCAGCAGAGACAAACACATTAAAAACGAAAGGCTGAGAAACCAAGCAAACAGAATCGAAACCAGGCGGTAACAGTGTACCTGACAAAACAGACTTGACAAAGACTTACTGTTTTGCAGACAAAACAATAAGATACAAAGAAAGTCACACGATCAATTGATATGAAGATAATGGTTGTCAATATATATGCACTGAGTTTCAGAGTATACAGTTGTAAGACAAATATTAAAAAGAGCCCAAGATACATAGTGTTTGTAAATTCAAAAGTCTGAAATAATAAGTTGCATATTTCTGATCAAAATAGAACAAAAATGGAAGTCAACAGCAAGAGAAACTGCAGAGATTATACAAACACATGAAGACTAGAATGGTTAACCTTCACTATCAACTTGATTGGATTTAGAATCGCCTAGGATTCTAGCAAACAACTGCGCATGTCTGTGAGGACATATCCAGAACATTCAACTGAATGTAGGCAGCACCATCCCAAGGGCTTAGGATCCTGGACTGAACACCAGCATTCATCTGTCTCTGCTTTCTGACTGTGGATGTACTGTGACAAACTGCCTCTTGCTGCCCTGCCTTCCCCTATCATGACAGGCTACCACCAGACTGTAAGCCAAAAATAAACCTTTCCTTTCTTGAGTTGCTTTGGTCAGGGTTTTGCCACAAAAAGGAGAAATATTACTAATATAGAAATTATACATAGTTTTGAACAATAAGTCATTAAAGAAATTAAGTGGGAAATAGAAAATTTCTTTTTTGGACGGAGGGATTTCCTGTGTGTAGCCCTAGCTGTCACTCTGTAGACCAGGCTGACCTCACACTTGGAGATCTACCTGCCACTTTCCAAATGCTGGAATTAAACACATGCACCACCACCACTTGGCTTGAGAAAATTTCTTAAATAAATGTCAACGGAAACATACCAAAAGCATACAAAGCTTAACTAGTACATAGATGGAAGAAACAGTCAAAGCAGTACAAAGAGGGAACTTTACAGTACCGAGTGAGACCCCCGCATCCAAACAAAACACAACTCTAGATCCGGGGAACCAGCGACTACGTCCTCCAAAGGCACCGTACTTACATATGTGTGTATACACACACTAAAATCAATCTTAAAAAAAAAAAATAGAGCTCAACCTAATGATATCTCCCAAGGTGTTAGAAAAGTAAAACAAAACAAAAATAGTATGATAAATATAAGGAAAAGACCAAAGCAAACCAGGTGGTGGTGGCACACGCCTTTAATCCCAGTGCTAGAAAGGCAGAGGCAGGAGAATTTCTGTGAGTTCGAGGCCAGCCTGGTCTACAGAGGGAGTTCCAGGACAGCCAGGGCTACACCGAGAAACCCTGTCTTGGGGGGGGGGGGGAGTAAGACCAGAGCAGAAAAAAATGAAATCGAGACTGAAAGGATCAATGAAACAGTTGGTTCTTTGAAAAATAAACACAACTGACAAACCTTTAGCCAGACCAACCAAAAAGAATTTAAATGAATACTTGACCAGTCCAGGTTCAGCACCAGTCTCAACAGTAGAGACTCCATCTGACCCCTTCCTCCATCTGGCAGACTCAAGTCTTAGGGGCCCCAGAAGTTGCTACAATACTTAATATTTTACTCTTTGTCTATACTGTTGACTTTGACTATTGTTTTTTATTCCTCTTTCTACATTTATCCAATTTTATTTAAACATTTGTTGTAAATTTTTTAAAAAAATCCGTTGCTCTTCTTTCTCGCTCTTCCTATTGTTCCTCTCCATTTTTCATTTATTTTTTATTGCATGCATGTGCCATGGCATATATGTGGAGGTCAAAGGACAACTTTGTGAAGTCAGTTCTCTCTGTTCACCTTCATGTGGATTTCAGAATTGAACTCAGGTTCCAGGCTTGCTTAGTGCCCATATCTGCTGAGCCACCCTCAGCCTTCTTTTTCTTTAACCTTGCTTCTCACTCCCTCCATCTAGTACCCCCTTTCTTTATTGCACCCACTTAATATTTTTACTTTTGTCCTAAATAATTTTTGACTTCGCACTTGACATTATTTTGCCATTTTCTGTCATACAGCCATTGGTATATTAACTGCCATTAATTGATTTTAAGTATTTGTAAATCTTGTTTGATTTGGCAGTTTTACTGTTTAATCTTATGTTTTCTCTGAGTAGTACTGGAGCCTGAACTCTCAAGAACCCTTGCTTAGCCACAAGATGAACAAAACTGGAAGAGATGTCCAAACAGAAACAAAAGAAACATAATAAAAAAGCAAGCAATACAATGCCTCAGAAAGACCCCAACTACTCAAATACCAAACCAAAAGACACTGAGATGGCTGAAATGCCAAAGAATTCAAGTCTACTTGTAAAAGTGATCAATGACTTCAAAGAGAAAAAAAATGAACTGATAACTGAAATAAGAAAATCACTTTAAGACATGGATAAGAAAGTCAGCAACACCAAAAAGAAACTCTGCAATATAGGTAGAGATTCTGCAAGGAAACACATTTTTTAAAAAAAAAAACCAAAAACAAAAACAAGTGGTGAATATGAAGAACCAATAAATAAAAATATAAAAACAGTGGAAAGCAGACCAGCTCAAACAGACATCAATAAAGAAAAATTAAGTGTAACCACAACTTTCATGAAATCTGGGACATGATCAAGAGATTAAATCTAAGAATTCATGGGGTAGGAGGAGTTAAGATCAAAACTAAAGGCAGTAAAACGATATCCAGTGTAATCACAGCAAAAAAATTTACTAATTCCAAAAACAGCAATGGATAAAAGTGTAAGATGGCCGGGCGGTGGTGTTGCATGCCTTTAATCCCAGCACTCAGGAGGCAGAACCAGGTGGATCTCTGAGTTCGAGGCCAGCCTGGTCTACAGAGTGAGATCCAGGACAGGCACCAAAACTACACAGAGAACAAAACAACAACAAAAAAAGTGTAAGATGGATCTAAACTGCAAATAGGAATGACCACAGAAGAAACTTTCCATGACTAGGGAAAATGCCAAGGTGATAAAACAGTAATAATATTTAAAGCTGTGCAAGGGGTGGGGAATGGCTTAGTGGATAAGAGCACTTGCTGTGAAAGATTCAAATAATTCAATCAACAAATGGCAGATAAACTGAGCAGTTCTCAAAATAATCAGTATAAATGGCAATAATACATGAAATGATGTTTGTCTAGTTACTCAAATATAAATAAAAACACACTGACTCCACATCTCCTTAGGCAAAGCAGCCATCAAGAAAACAGAAAACTCCAGGGTGGATGAGGTGGGAGAAAGAATGCTTACACAGTGCTAGCAGCAATGGTGAGGGTGGTGGGGGTGTATGTAGATTAGTGCAGCCACTACAGAAAACTAACAGGATCCTGCTCTACTACTTCTGGGTGTGTACCTGAAGGACTCTGAGTCAGCACAGCACAGGAATAACTCAGCTATCCAGATTTATTGCTGCACTATTCACAGCAGCTAAGAACTGGAGCCAGCCCTGTGTACACCACCAGAGAAACTAAACTGAGCAAAGAAAATGGGGCCTAGATATACAATGGAGCTTCTTTCTGCCATGGAAGAATTATTTCATTTGCAGGAAAATGAGTGGAACTAGAGATCAGGTTAAGTGAAATAAGCTTAACTCAGAAAGACAACTACCACATATTTTCTCTCATATGTGGAATATAGACATAAAACAAACAAAACCCAAGACAGCTGGGCAGTGGTGGTGCATGCCTTTAGTCTCGGCACTGGAGGAAGAGGCAGATGGATCTCCGAGTTAAAAGCCAGCCTGGTCTATAGAGCAAGTTCTAGGACAGTCAGCGCTACACAGAGAAGCCCTGTCTTGGAAACAACAACAACAACAACAACAAAACAGCAAAATAAACAAACCAAGACATGATAATAGACAAGGTATTATTTGGGAAGAGGAAGTGGACCATTGGGAGAAGAGAGGGTAACAAGGTGAATATGATCAAACTATATGGTATTCATGTATGAAAATGTCCAAACTTGTAATTTTACATAATGAATATACACTAATAGAAAAAGCAAAAAGGTAAACATGAAATTGCCAGATGACCCAGCTATTTCACAGAAAGATATATATATATATATTATATATATATATAAAGATATATATATCTCTAAGGGAATTAGAAACAGAGATACAGAAACATACCCATAAATGTTCATAGCAACATTTACTAATTAAAAACTGAAAATGCCCATTATCAGACAGGAAAATGAATGAGGATTTGACACATGCTATGGTAGACAACCAGAAAATGAATATTGCTAGTTTGTTCTTTCATGTACAAATTTTTTGAGAATTACAAGACATCCAGTTAGTTTCCACTTCTCACAATGCTTTCTGGACTATTTCAACCTTAAGGTTCAAGGACTAGAAAGCACAGGGAACTAGATCTCTACGCCATTCTTCGAAACACCACCATTGGGAGCCCCCAGTGCATGTCAGCCTGCGGCTTCCATAGCAAGGTTAAGTATGCCCGCACACTTCTGTCCCCAACCTGGGGGCTTGCTAGGAAAAGTCAGTGCCACCACTGCCTTGGACTGAGAAGGCTGGCGCAGCTGCTGTCCCTCAGAGTAAAGAGGCTCCAGCAGTCTCACCTCTGACCCCTCCCAGCCACTGCTCAGCAGGGTCACTCGGTCTCCTCCTGGGAGCACAGAAGACTTCAGCACAGAAACTGAGCTCTCCTCCATGCAGAAAGCAGGGGGTTGGACTACTCACCGTGTGAGCGTTGTTAATCTTCTTCACTTCCCACTGGCCTTCCCCTGTATAGGTCAGTAGGGAGATGGCCCCATCCGAGCTCCCACAGGCCAAAATCAGGCCATAGTCGTGAGGGGCCCAGCACACAGAGTTCACTGTGGAAAGGAGGCACAGTGAACACGTTGTCATCATACATCTACTCTTTCGCTAAATTCTTAGAAAACCCACAGGGATTGCCAGTTGACATTTGGTCAAATAAGGAAAAATTAGCACCTAACAGCATTTCCTAAGCCTGTCTTCATAAAACAAGGGGGAGGGGCACCCTGAGATTCAAGGCTATCTTGGGAAGCCTCACTGTTCTGGATAAACCTTTCTCTGGACTGGCTTTAGTCTTGGGGACTGACCTCAGCTGTGGACAGACTAGTGAAAAAGCCACCAGTGTCCAAAGGATGGACAACAGCAAGGGAAGGGAGCCTGGGAGGAGTCCAGAACAGAAGCCCTTCCCACCCACAGGACTCTCCTCCTCACCTGCTAACTCCACATACCTGAGGAGTCATGTCCTGAGTGCTCATGAGTCTTCTCCCAAGTGCCATTTTCCTCCTTCCAGATAATGACTTTCCGGTCATAGGAACAGGAAGCCAGGATATTGCCATACATGGGGTGGGCCCAGGCTACTTGCCATACTGGTCCCTCATGTCTGCCAAGGGAAGGGGTCAGAGGCTGCTCAGAGGGTTAGGGGACCCACAATGCCACCTCCCTCTGGAGCGACAACAGAATGTTCCTGCTGTCTTAGTTTTTTGAGTCGGGGTCTTCTCTTCTGAAAGGGACCAAACAAACCACACTGAGCTGGTTGTTCCAGACCCTTCTTCATGCACTCCTTCCAGTCCTGTTCTGTGAATGGGTATAGGAGGTAAAACTGACTTAGCTGTCCTCTGCCTCCCAAATGCTAGGAAAAAGGTATGTGCCACCATACCTAAATTTGGTCTGCATTTTACTAAGTTTAAAATAAAAACTCCATATCTTGGAATGAGTTACTAAAACACCAAATTGCCTCTTTGCCAAAACCAAGTACCAAGTGGCAGGTCTAACAGCTCTATAATTTCAAAGTCATAATGAGCACAAATGGTATTCTTAGACAGCTACATGTAAGATGAAAACACATCTGACTTTTCTTGGTGACAAAGTGACAGGAACTGTAGTCATTACTGGAGTTTGCAGCTACATCCACAATAGAAGGAAATGGTAAATTCAGAGTCATGCTAACAATGTAATTGTTTTCCCTGTCCCAGTTGGCCAAACCTTGGGTTCAATTTGCAGAACCCTTGTAGAACCAGGTATCCTAGGTTAGGAACCTACACTATGTGAAAGGCTCTGATGGAAAGCAGAGATATGAGCATGAAAGTGAGCCAAGACCTCAAGGGTTAGTGGGAGAGGGAAGAGCAAACATCTGTCATACTCCCTGGCCATCTGCTATGGACAAACAGGCAGAACAACAGGATGAATTAAGTCTGTCTTACGGGCCCAGCAAGATAGCCCAGTGGGTAAAGCACTTGCTGTGTAAGCCCGGACACCTGAGTTCAATCCCCAGAACCCATTTGTAGGACAGAACTCCACAAAGTTGTTCTCTGACTGCTACCTATGAGCCTGCACATGTGCCCCAAGTAAGTTTATCTCGTGATCATACTTACCAAATGATACTTCAGGTCAAATGGCTAAATATGTATAGGATGGTAGTAGTGTTCATTGCTTCTGAACATGGCAGTGGTTGCCCATATCACAAATATACTGAGGATGGGCCCCGGATGGAGGCAGGATTAGTCCATCTGGGATTAAGCGGAGGAAGGCTCCAAGACACAAAGTGCCTCACTTGCCCAGGTCTCCTGGTGGTAGAGCTAGGGCTCACACCTGAATGCACCTGTGCCCTTACCTGCACCTCTGCTAAGGGTACAGGGGTCTGGGCTCTAAGCATCCTCATTGCTGAACGCACTCTGGGACTGCCCTGGATTTGTGCTTTCATCCTTCCCCCTCCAGGCCTGAGATTCCCAGCTACCCAGAGACCTTCTCCAGGCTTGTTTACACTTACCCTCTGAGGTCTGCAATGAGGATCTGCCCTCCATTTCGCACATCAAAGATTTTGACGGACCTGTCCGAGGAGCAGGTTGCTAGGCGGGTGCCATAATAGTCCATCTGGGCATCATGCTGCAAGGGAGGACAATGGGGGAAGCCTGCAGGATGGGTGGATGAAGCCCCAGCCAGACCTAGTATAGACCAGAATCTACCTATCTGTGCATCATATTGCAAGGGGAGGGCAGCTGAGGAAGCCTATAGGACAGGTAGGTGAACCAGTCAAGACCTAGTATACACCAGAATCTACTCAAACTCAGTCTCAAAGAATCATCACCTCATGGACAAGAAGCTAGAATGTTGGTATTATCACTTTTCTGCCATATTGAGCTGGTTGTTCCAGATTCTTCATGCACTCCTTTTAGCCCTGTTCTGTGAGTGAGTACAGAAGGAAAAACTGACTTAGCTGTCCTCTGCCTCCTTTCAGGCCCTGTCCTGATCACAGGCTCCATGGGCTACTGGGGAAGACAACCTGGGGCTCAGCTTAGCCCCAGACCCCAAGACTAATGATTGAGAGCAGGCCTCAGAATACTTCAGGCACCGTGCAGTACCTCTCTGAGGCACTGTGGGCCTGGATACAGGGTTCCATACAGACATGTGGTCCTCTCACTGCACCAAAGTCCTGGATAGTCTGGGGACCTTTTTCCTAGCAGTGTGTCTAGTACTCCAGATTCTACACCCATGGGAAGCCTTAAGTATCATTGCTCCCACCACTCAGGAACCAACTTCGACACTGACTGGATACCTGGAGTTAGGCCTATTTCTGCAGCATGTCTCCTTCCACACCAGTCCCCTGTTGGCTGGCTCACCTATCCAAGTGGTCGCTAATTTTCTATCTGTCCCACCCTGCAGGTTTCAGCAATAGTCAGCTGTTACCTGGAGCAGTTGTAACCTTTCAAAGAAGGTGCTATATGAACTCCCTACTCAAGGAAAACGATTCCTCTGGAAGGTCACCTTTCTACTGTGTTAGGCCTTGCTCTACTGGTAGGCAAGCTGCAGGTCCAGTTCAAAGCCTTTTCAGCAGAGCTCTATCATACTGGGAAGGAAGGCATAGTACCTGGGGTAAAAGTTCTTTCTTTAGCTTATCTGTTGTACAACCTTTGAAAAATTAGCTTTAACCTTTAACCTTCCGTTTCCTTATCTTTCAAAGGGGCTAAGGAGTGCGCTGGCTTCAAGGGTCCTTGAAGACTTAACAAGGTCCTGAATGAAAATACTCAGGGTCTGATGACAAACTTTGTGAGCATGTAAATATTTTTAATTACTATACTAGCTCATCTGGTCCTCAGGAGGAAACCAAGGTGGGACACTGGCAAGTGTGTCTAGATTGGATCTTCTTGCCCTTGGGCTCACTCACGCCAGCTCCAGCCATGTATGTGGTCTCACAGCTAGACTGCTCATGATCAGAACAAGTAACATGCACAATTTTGCATCAGAACCCCCAAACAAGTGTCAGTAGTCAGGCTGGGAGGTCAGGACTTCACAGAAAAGGCTGAGACCACCAGGCCCGGGCCCCACTCGAAGGCTGCCTGCACTCGAAGGCTGCCTGCATTGTTTGGCTTCAGGAAGCAGGCTGGATTTTTCTGTCTGAGACTTTAACCTCTGGACCTTCCCCAGCAGCACTACACTGTGCCCTGTGTTGTCCTCTCAAGAAAC
>CABHPH010133971.1:0-50096 GCA_902168325.1 Peromyscus nudipes | reverse complement strand
TCTTTTCTCCCCCAGTAGACTCCACAGCACCTACCAGCCTTGCAAAAGCTAGTCAGCGCGGAGAGAGCTTCCCAATTGTTTTGAGATTCGTTTCCCTGTGTCCTGTAGACAAAGTGTGTGGTGCTTGCAGCCACAGGGTCTTGTCATATTGTTATTTATTAAGTGGCAAAATGCTATTTATTAAGCGGTGCTGTTTACTATACGAGAGTAGCCGCGAGGCACAACATAACCCACTATAAGAGTTTATTAAGGGAGGGGAATAGAAGGGGTGTGCCTAGGCCTGTGGATGACCGTGCAGGAGGAGAGGGAAGGAATAGGTGGAACCTGCTTTTATAGGTCTCCCCTGCGCATGCGCATATGGGTTTCCGTAGCTACACCACACATGCCCATAGATTACGTGATCACGCAGCATGGATTACATAGGACATAAGGCCCTGGGATGACTAAGCATCTTGCCTGGCTACTCTACGGCGCATGCGCATTCATGTAGCTGGGGAAGTGGCTAGGAATTCTAACACATGTAATTAAGGTAGACAACGGTATTGGAAAACAAAGTTGCCCACCTACATGACTCTTAGCTTCTAAGAAATGAACACTGACTGGAAGGGTGGGAGGGACGGGCAGGGAGCAACAACAACAACAAAAATCAGAGAGATTTGTGAGAAAAGCTTAAACAGATTTCCATCTTTTCATTTCTCCCACCATTTCTTATGATGAAAACCAAGGTGTATCCAGTTCTGTCCTTCGGAAGTTTGCCCTGGCCATTCTCCTTGAGTTCTCTATTGCTCCACTGAAGAAAATAATAAAAAGTTCAGTAATCCAGAGAAGCCGGACCTACCTCCGTTCTTCATAATGATAGGTTGTTTTATTCGATAGGCAACGACCGTCAAATAAAGGAATGCCTCTCTTGTCCTATTTATTAGCAAATAAATAGCAGCTCCACAATTGTCCTGTAAGTTGTTGGGCCTTTTCAGTTTCCTTGCATTAATGATGTTGTGTGATGAATTACCTACCCTGTCTTTTTTTTCCTACTAATTATACATTGGTTTAGATACAGTTCCTAATGAAAGCAAAACACTGCAGTCTGGGTGTTATTGGTTTCAAACAGAGTATGGCAAATGGCGGGTAAGGATAGTCCCCCAGGAGAGGCCTGTATTAGAAGGAAATTGAGTTAGGTGGCTTACTGGGTCTCTGAGTGTATTTTAAGAACATTCTGACTTGCTTTGCTCTTAGAAGGGGTCAATGACCTGTCCTTTGAAAGCATATTATGTCTCCTATAACTGTAGCCTCTGTGATTAAGATTTCTCAGAGAGCTTAATGTTTAAATGAACTAGGTCTGAGTGTTGCACAGGGACAGTATTTAAAGCCTGCTAGGAATTCATAGCCAAAATAGTAGAAAATGGTTAGTTCTTTTCTCTGACTTGTAGTCAAGCATATTCAGAAAACCTCTTCAATTAATATTTTTCTTCCTAATTAAGTAATTAAAACTCAAAGTTATATGATTTGCTGTGGTCCTGCCTAGTGATGAGAAATCTAACCTCCAGAGTCCTTCTTATAACATGTACGTGCCTGGATCTGTTTTAGCAATTTGTGTGAATGCAGCTACATGTTTAGAAGAATTCTCAGCGTCTTTTACTGGATTTACTTTTTCATCCTCTTATGAGATATTAGAGAACTTTGAAATTAATCACTGATCCACTCATTCAACAGATATTATTGCATCAATACTGTATTCAAGATATTTTAAGTGTTGGAGGTAGGAGGGGACTACAAAGTACATTAGCCCCTGAAAGTCTTCAGTCTGCCAGGAAATATATTATGACTTGGCAATTCTCAGGGCTGACTCACCTTATAGTCACAGTAGGTACCGTGTGTGGAGCCCATAGTATTTTTAGGAACCATGAATTATTTTAGTTTTAATAAATTTCAAATCATAAGAAAAAAATGAATGTATGTAACAACTCAGATTATACCTTTATTTATACCAATGCAGTTATAAAATAAAATTTTCAATGATTTTTTTTTAAAAAGAAAGTGTTCCACAAAGCCAAAAAAGACCAGACTCTATAAAAATCTTATTGTGGCTCTGTAAACAACACTCCAAAAGCCCAACCCAATAATTAACCCAGATACCACCTCAGTATGGCTACGTCCTTTCTCCATTTCTGGAAGGAACTCTTGGGAATCTCACTCCAAGCTAAAATTTCCTTTGCATAGGTCAGACCACAAATACAGTGCAGAGGCTGGTTTCCTGATCTTTGGAACCAAGGAGGCTCTCTATACAAACATCTTAGAATTAAAAGACCATGACCACAAATTTACAAAATTTTATGGCTTTGGCTAGGCCTCCAAATAGACTAACATTTTCCAAACTACGTGATGTTAGTAGATGTTCTTATAAGCAGTATTTCTAGGACCAAATTGAGGATATGGTATAGATAATATACCCTGCTCCTATCAATTATCAATGAGCCCATTAAATGATATGTGTCCAACTACAAAAATTTTTGTAGTTGTTTAATGAACCATTTTCCAAACATCCTTGAATACAGGGTCCTTTCTCAAAAATATGTATTATGTTATGGGAAACCAACATAATTTGGAAACCTCCAATCTCTAGTAGGCAGCGGCCAGTATTTATGTAAAAGGCTAGACCCCAGGTGCTTCAAACTGCATGGGAAGGTAATCTCTCTTGAAATTACTCAGTCCTGAAGTTGCAGTGGGAAAGCAGCCACAGACATCACATAAACAAATGGGAGTGGTTGTGTAGGCCAACTCAGCTTTGCCCACAAAACAAGCCGTTGCTGGCTGGGCTCCAGCAGCTCATTTGCCAAGGCTTGTCTATACTTTCCACTATAACCTTTCAGGATAGTTATAACTCCACCCAGAAAGTTTCCAACATCATCTTGCCATGCGTTCATATTCAAAAGCCGTCTATTCATTCAGACTTTTTATTAGTAGAGTATTTTTTGACCTGCAATTAATCACCACCTAAATAAACGGCTACTCTTTCCATTCAGGGTCTTGAAGAATTTGTAGAGTTGTTGAGATTTCATGGGTGTAGCGTCTGACATTTCTAGAAAATGGAAGGGCATGCCAATAGCTTATCCAATACCAAATGGTCAGCCCTAAAAACATGTACATACAAGTAACATTATACAGACTCAGAGGATTGTATCTATGTGTTTAGGAATTATATATATTTATATATATATATGCACACATATGCATATATATGTGTGTATATACATATATACATGCATATGATATGAGGTAGCATTGTAGCAAAGGTCTTTAAAAATTATTGACTCAAAAAACCATAAAAAAAATATTGAGCTACAAGAGAATCACATTAAAAGAAATTAGTGTTTTTGACTTGGCTCCTGCTTCAGTCTCCCAAGTGGCAAGATCTCAGGTGCCTGTGTGTGTGTGTGTGTGTGTGTGTGTGTGTGTGTGTGTGTATAAAACAACAATTAAATAATACGAGGTCATGGATTTGAAAGACAGCAAGTGACTGACACACGGGAGGGCTTCGAGGGAGGAAAGGGAAGGGGGAAATGAGGTAATTATATTATAATGTCAAAAAATTTAAAAATTGCTGAGATAAAAGGACTTGCCCTAAGACAGGAAAGGCACTCACTAGAAAATAGACAATGCTTATCTTTGGGTGGGGGACTACAAGGGTTTTTGTTCTGTTTGATGTGCTTCTCTGTGACATTTCTGTAACCAGAGATGAAAACGTTAAAAATGTCATTGTTGTTGTTTACAATGCTGAAAATAAAAGCCTAGGTCTTATAAATGCTCGGCCAGTTGCCTAGCCCTGAGCTACGACCCCAGACAGGTTCTGATCATTTAACCCAGGCTGGCCTTGAACTCTCATCTTGATGTTTCAGCCTACCAAGTGCCAGGATTGCAGATATGAACCACCATACCAAGTCAAAACACTGATTTTTTTTCTAATGTCGTTCTCCTGTAGTTCAATGATTTTCAAAGACCTTCTCTACAGTGCTACCTCGTATTCATGTAATACTTCCTAAAGCCTTACATGGCTTGTTTCACATCCCCTTCCAAATTCCTCTTTCTTTTTTTCTTTTAGAGAGTATTCTATTTTATTTTATATTCTTTGAACATAATAATGAGGCATTTCCATACATGTAGACAGCAGGCGTCGATCATAATCAACCACAATTCTCCATCTTCTCTTATAGAGCCATTTGAGTAGAAAACATTAAATTCCTCACAAACTAAGATAATTGACAGTGATTGGTTATCCATGCAAAAATCAGAGAAAAAAAAATCACACAACCATTGTTGTTACTAATAGTGACTATCCGCTATTAACTAAAGCTGTAGAGCTTTCTATGTTAGTACAGCAGCCTCTGGTAAGGCTGTATCTTTTTAAATCTTCAATTACAAAGTTGTTATAAGATGTTGGTATTTAGGGGCTGGGGATTTAGCTCAGCGGTAGAGCGCTTGCCTAGCAAGCGCAAGGCCCTGGGTTCGGTCCTCTGCTCTGAAAAAAAAAAAAAAAAAAAGATGTTGGTATCTAGAACAATAGTAGACTGGGATGCTTGGATTACAATCACCCCTGCTGGGTTACCCTAATCCAGATGGTTCTGCAGAATTCCCTCTGCTTCACTGTGTTCCATCCAAGGGTAAAAGTCCCATTGTGTAAGTGTCTGCTCCAGTCCATAATTAGTTAATAATGCTTACTTACTATTTATACATTCCACGTGCATACATAAGTATAAATATTTGCTGACTACTTCACTACTTATTAGGACTTCGTAGTTCTGAAGAATTGTGTTAGTGATAACACTTCCTTTAAGGATAAAGGTATATATAAGCATAAAGGTTATATGCTGCAAGTGAGATAGTTTGGGGTAAAATATTTCTTCTAAATTTGATTTTTAAATTTAATTCCAATTTTTAAAAATCATGAGATGAACTGTCTTATTCGTTCTTTTAGAATAATTTTTGGATGGCTGTAGATCAAATCTTTTGTCTTCACCCAATTCCTCTTTCAAGTACATCAAAACACAGAGGGGAACTGCTGTCGTGTTTCCTTGTTCTGGTTACATTCTTGTTATCTCTCATGATGTAAATTCTAGCCTCTTTAACAGTGATCTCCTAAATTCACATTCCTAGTTTTGATCCATTGTCTCTCATCATTATCACCTAGGAACTTACTGGATATGCACATCCCCAAACCCACCAGAGACCTAATTAGCCAAAGCATTCAAGGATAAAGCCTGGGTATGTTTCAAAAATTCCACAGGAATTTAGATGTGTACTTGTGGTTTAAAAAGGAAATTAAGTACTACTTTTGAAAGACTTACTCATATGATACAAGATTTTTTTTTTTAGTTCGTCTTCTGTACCAGATTGTGAGCAGAAAGAAATATGGCTGATTTGTCTTTCTATACCATTTATAACTAGTTACCAACTTCCCGCTCATTGACTTGCAAGATGGATCTCATTTTAACTAGCAAAAGAATAAATATGCAATGAATCTAAAAGATATTTGATCATTTAATCTGCTTTATATTTCTTATCTTCCTGGCACTCCTCAATCCACTATACGTGGGAGTCTTTTTCATGTCACGCGACTGATGTTATTTACAAGGGCACCAATAATCCCTTGGATCCCAAGTCCTAGAAATGAAAGCGCCCATCTTCACCCCTTACATTCTTTCTCCGGTTTTGACACTGATTATTGTTTTTTTACTTCTGCAGGTACTGCTACCTGATGTCTACTTAAACATCTCATAAATGTTTCTGGCTCACACCCAACCTGAGCTCTGTCTCACGGACACGAATATGCACGTGGCTTGTGTTTTCCACCCCATTGAAAACTGCCACCGTCTACCCAGCTCCCACACAGAACTCAGGTATCAACATGAATTCACCTTTCACTTATTCAATTTATTTTGTACAATTGTCAACACTTATGCAAAAGTATTTTTATGGAGTCAAAGAACGTTTTATAACTCACTAATTGACAACACCACTCTGAAGTGATTTAAGAGTAGTCATAGCTCAATAGCAACATGTTTTTAATGAATATTTGTCTGTTTTCTGTCCTGGTTGCTGCTCAGACCTTAAAGATTTAGATGATGCATTTTATATGCAAAAATACATAATTTATAGACAGTATTTATATATAGCATTACATTTCTAGAAATATAAAAGATATTCTTAAGTACACACACACACACACACATAAAAAAAAAAAACACTTAATCTCATTCTGCCACAGAAATTGTAGACCTGGGCTTCCTAAGTAACTGTCAAGCATCTCCCTTACACAAAAAGCAACCAACACATCATCTGATTGCAGCAACGGCCCTCAAACAATTCTCCTGTGTACTTGGCCCTATCTTTTTTTACCTATTTTTTACCTGCTGCTAGAACTGTCAAATTATATAAAATGAAAAACAAAAAAAGTAAATCCTTCTCTCTATTTAAAACCCTTCAATGCTAAATTTTCTAGGTTAAAAAACCAATCCAGGCCGGGCAGTGGTGGCGCACGCCTTTAATCCCAGCACTCCGGAGGCAGAGCCAGGCGGATCTCTGTGAGTTCGAGGCCAGCCTGGTCTACAAGTGAGTTCCAGGAAAGGCGCAAAGCTACACAGAGAAACCCTGTCTCGAAAAACCAAAAAAAATAAATAAATAATCAATCCAGAACACAACTCAGAAAGACCCAGGTAAACCACCCTCTCCCTAACTCTCGGCCCTTCTGGTTTTGTTTTGTTTTGTTTGTTTTGTTTTGTTTTGTTGTTTTGGAGACAGGGTCTCTCTGTGTAACAGCCCTGGCTGTCCTGGAACTCATTTACTCTGTAGACCAGGCTGGCCTCGAATTCACAAAGATCCTCGTGCCTCTGCCTCTGCTGTGCTGGGATTAAAGGCGTGCGCCACCACTGCCCAGCTCTGCCCTAATTTCATAACACTTCCCACCTCCAGCTCAGTCACACCAGTCCCCTATGTCCTATATTCCTTCAGTTCCTCCTGTTCAGCCTTCAGGTTTGACATGGAAAGTGATTGCTTGATGAATGCAGTCTACGTTGCTTTCTTGGATACAGAGGCATTAGTAGGTTTTGGTATTGTTGTTTTTAACAGTCCTCCATGAGTTTTTAATTCTTCATCTTTTGTTTTGAGAAATGAGAGGCAGAGGCACCATGCACATACCTAATAGTATTAGTTAATAAGAGTAATCATAGAGACAGAGAAAACTAAAAGTTTTGACCAGATATTGGTCTTCTGTTTCCTCAGTGATCTTCCAGAAACATTTTCCTGACTTTTGAGCCATTTTCTGTTTATCTATCTCTTTTCTACTATCTATAAGATTGACATTCCCCAAATTCTACCCCTACTCCAGTGGTTCTCAACCTTCCTAAGGCTGCAACCCTTTAATACAGTTCTTCATGTTGTGTTGACCCCCAACCATAAAATTATTTTTGGTACTACTTCATAACTGTAATTTTGCTAGTTATGAATTGTAATATAATTGTTTGTGTTCCCTGATGATCTTAGGTGACCCCTGTGAAAGGGTTATTCAATCACCCCAAAGGGGCTGTGACCCACAGGTTGACAACCACTGTTCTAATCAATACCATTGAAGATTTATTGAGTACGTGAACATAAAACATTTTGATAAGTTGACTGTATTTCTTATAATAAGGATTTATTTATTTAGCAGTTATCAGTAAATCTGTTTTAAGGATGAGGAATTGGGCTGATTTTCTGAAAGTTATATATTCTATAAAAGCTATAAATGGGGTTTGAATCCGTGATCTTCATCTACAAATCTTGCTCTATACTGTCTTTCAGCTCAGTGGGATTTTCTCAGACTTCTAGGCATGCCCTAAAGTGATGGACCATGGGTAATCAGGAAGGAAAACCAAAGTGGGAGGCCAACAGGAGTGACACCATGAACAGAAGAGAGGAGAGAGAAACACAAAACTTACAAAGTCCTTTATTGTAAAAACAGCTAGTTACAATACAAATTCTAAGACGGAAATTTTGTGACTTCTTAGACTTCTTTATCGCCTATGTTGCCTAGGGGAGAGTGGAAACACAACTTGTAATCAATGAACACATAAAAGCAATCTCTTAGTAGTAAGATGCTGACTAAGTATGACAAACATTAATCACTGCCTACTTCAGTCGAGTATCCTGGAAGTCAGAGCAAGGTGTGGTAGGTGTGCCCTGAACCTTATCACTAAAGCAAGTTTTAATGTCTGTACAGACCTCATTAAACTCTTTGACCTAAGATACCCATTGCCCAAGGGTCAAAGTCCTGGACTTGACTTTCAAGGAATTGAAATAATGAGAAACAGGGTAGATTTCTCTCAATGGATTCTATAGAGAATGGTTTTCATAGTCACAAATATTAATTTGACATCCTACCAGCAAGGCATAAGGAGGCACTAAATGAGGAAACATCCATACATCAAGTTGTATATGAGTGATATAAATGTATCCTAACATGACATTCATTTTATCTGACCAAGATAAAATAGAATGGCCAAACAAAGCCATTCTAAGAAGACAGAAAAAATAAGTCACGTTCACTGTGTCATCTTTGACTTAACATTTTCTGGAAAACATAACAGATGACCATTTCTTTACTTAGATGACTTGTGTCTGAATGCTAGGCCTTAGTAGGAAGGCCACTGTGGTTCATCTCTATGTTTAAAAAAAAAAAAAAAGCTTTCTGACCTGTCTGAAAATCCTAGAGAGAGAATTAGTCCTTTGTCTCCAGTGTGCATACATACACATATTTTATGGGTGCTGATTCTTAGAGGATGAAAAAAAAAAAACCTTCAAAACTAAAGAAGTTGTGTGAATAAGGAAGAAAATTGTGAAATCTGAAGAAGTTGGAAAAGAGCCAAAGCTAGTGTCAAGTCAATGACTCTGGCAGGCTTAAACCAGATTTTTCACAAGGTTGTGCAACCAAAGGAACTCCCCATTTTCACAGAGTCAGTCCTTTGTACCTTAGCCAGGGCAGACACAGGACCCAAGGGGAAACACTGGAAGTAGATAGAATTGAAAGACCACAGGCAATGGCTACAGTAATTCCTAAAGCCTGTTGTCTTCAAAGGCACCACAAAACTTATTAAAAACGCGAAACTAGGACTGAGAGGTAAACGGCGCTGGTGGCAGCACTGGTTACTGGCGGAAAAGTCACGAGCCATGGCCACGACTACCAGAGTTACAGAGAGCTTTAGTAGAAGGAAAGGGGGAGAGAGAGAGGGGAGCCAGGCCTGGGGAGATGGAGCAGAGCAGAGAGCAGAGAGGGAACAGAGAAAGAGGGTGGGGTCCAAGTCCGGCTTTTCTTAAGGCACAGATTGCGTGACCACGCCTCGCGTACATAGTCGGCCGCTGATGACATAAGATGCAAGACCCGGAGGAGTGAGGGCAGGTTCCTAACAAGGACCCCACACCTCCTTCCTAGATTTGCAGATGCATAGGAGCTATCCACCTCCCATGGAAATTCTAAGGCAATCAATATACTCATTTATTAAATGATATTTGGAAACCTTGACCTAATATAACCTGTTCATTTTATGTGTGACGGAAATGAGGCTTATCAAAAGTAAATGACAGTTTTGAATAAAATCTCTTAGTTTTTTTGAAAATGCCACAAAATGTCAGTAAAATAATTGTTCAGAGACCTAAATAGAAAAGGGTGGCCGATGAAAGCCAACAAGAAAATGTGGGGATCTGGAAAATCATGGGAAAGAGTCTTAATTTAAAAGTGAGGAAATAATAGACACCAACCAAGGAGGAAGACAATTTTGTCTACTAAAAATGTTCAGAAAATCTCTAACCTGTGTTGTACCTGTCTACATGGCACAGAAACCCTGAAAGTCTTGAGAGGTAGCCTACAAGGTATCCAAAGGCAGTGGCGAGATACAGACAAAATAGAAAGACTTGAAAGTTAGCTCTCCGGATTGCTTCCTTTGCCCCTAACAAATGACATTTTTATTTCTCCCTAAGCAACTAGACAAAGAGTTACTCTCTGCAAGTCTGAACTCAAGTCCTGGACACAGGAACACCAGCCATGGAGAAAAGCAGGCAGAGAGTACCAGATTAAAATGGAGAGGATTAGGTGAAGCTCTGTGTGGTGGGTGATGATCCTCTTTTCCACTTGTGTTCAGAAGCTACAAGTCTACAAAGTAGTCTTGTCTCTGGAAACAGAACATCCCAATAGAAAATGATTACAGGTACTGACATTTGAAGTTGGCCCAACACTTCTAAGAAATCCTGACTCCATGGCTTTGCAGTGATGTCCACCACCAGCCAACATGCTTTGTCCATGAAGCGGAGTTTCCAGTAAATTTTTCATTACATTAGTTCTAAGGTGTGAAAGTGAGGATCATCAGACACCTAGAGAAAATTGTGAACACAGAATCAGTCCCAAATAACTAAGCCAAAATAAGAATGCGAAGGTAATGCTTAAAACAAGAGAAGTTTTTAATCTGAAAAATTATAATTAGTTACTCCACATAATTAACATATGAATTAGATTAGGATGCTATGAAAGATTCAGAATCCCCCTGTTAATTAGGGATAGTTAAATTATCAGATAGGCAAACTGGCAAAAGGTTTACCTTAAGTATGGTGTTCCTAAAATAGACCCCGGGACTATGCTTAGCCAAAGTAAAGGAGGAGTAAGGCACAAATTAACAGATAGACATTGCAGGAGAGAGGCCAAAGGAACACCCAGGGGGAGGGGGAAGAGGAAGGTTGTTGGCTACACAACAAATCTAGAGAGCAGGCAGTCCATGTTCTAAATGAGGATTGAGAGTTCTGGGGAGGGTTGTAGGATGCCTCCAGAACACAGTAAAATTTGGATTTACTAATAGGAAAGGTTAGAAGTTACTGAGAGTTTGGGCCTGGAGTTTGAAGATTACTGTGAGGTGGGTATGTAGAAAACTAAACAAACAAACACATTGGCAAGTACTGAGTTGGGTAAAACTAAATTTATTGAAGAAAATTTGGAATTGTGTAGCTGAAGTTTTCCTGTGTCCTGGCCAGTCAGCGGTCAGGACAAATCTCTCCTACTTGCATCCCCCAAGTAAACACACAGAAGCTTATATTAATTAAAACTGTTTGGCCATTAGCTCAGGCTTACCACTGACTAGCTCTTACACTTAAACTCAGCCCATTTCTGTTCATCTATATGTTGCCACGTGTTCCGGGGCTTTACCTTTGTGCCATTACATGGTGCTCTCGGGACAGTGGACTGGTGTATCTCCTAACTCCGCCTTCCTCTTCCCAGAATTCTCCTTGTGTGCTTATCCCACCTATACTTCCTGCCTGGCTACTGGCCAATCAGCTTTTAATTCATCAACCAATCAGAGCAACACATTCACAGCATACAGAACATCCCACAGCAGAATTATACTATATATCCTAAATGACTCAGTTTAGAGTAACATGTAGGGGCTGGGGCGATGGCTGAGCAGGTAAAGGCATTTGCCAAGAAGCCTGAAGACCTGCATTTGACCCCCAAGACCTAGTTGGTGAAAGGAGTAAGCCAACTCCTAGCAGTTGTTCTCTGAGTCCTACAGGCACATGTGTGAGTATACATGTGCATGCACACACACACACACATACATACACACAAATAAATAAAGAAAGAAAGAAACAAACAAACAAACAAACAAATAAATAAATACAATTCTTTTAAAAAGAATAACATATAAATTGTATTAATAACAAACTAAACAAGGGCTTGAAGACATAGCTTCAGTAGAGGGCTTGACCCCTGCAAGCGTAAGGGCTTGAGTTTACAACCCCACAATATATGGTAAAAAAAAAAAAAATAGCTGGGAATGATGGCTTGAGTTAATAATCCCAGTGCTTCAGAGTCTAGGACAGAAAGATTCCCTGGAACTCATTGGCCAGCCTAAGCAAATCAATGAGCTCTGGGTTCTGTAAAATAGCCTGCCTCAATGGCCTGGCGGTGGTGGCACACGCCTTTAATCCCAGCACTCGGGAGGCAGAGGCAGGCAGATCTCTGTGAATTTGAGGCCAGCCTGGGCTACAGAGTGAGTTCCAGGACAGCCAGGGCTACACAAGAAACCCTGTCTTGAAAAACCAAAAAAAAATAAAATAAAATAGCGAGTAGAAAAATTGAGAAAGGCCTCTGACTTCCACCTTTGGACTTCAAGTGCATAGGCATGCATTCAAGAGCACCTGCACAAACACATGCATATACCATGTAAACTTGACATACACACAACACATAAATAAACAATGAAAACCGAATGCTTATTTTAACAGCAAGTAGGACTTTTCAGAAAGAACACACCCTAGAACAGGTTGGAGAGAGAAACTCAGAGGATTGTATGACAGACTTTAGTCTCAGAAATATAACCCTATCACACTCTCAGAAATGACAGCATAAGAGGCAAATTTCCAGAAACAAGATATGTGAAGACTGTTCTCTCCCAGATGTACAGGACCCAGGACAGCTCACAAGTGTGGTGGTATTGTGTCCCCCAATATATTGTGCACATTAATAAACTTATCTGAGGTCAGAGAACAGAATAGCCGCCAGATAGACATAGAGGCCAGAAAATGGTGGCACATACACCTTTAATCCTAGCATTCTGGAGGCAGAGATCCATTCGGATCTCTGTGAGTTCAAAGTCACACTTGAAATAGCCAGGCATGGTGACACATGTCTTTAATCCCAGGAAGTGATGGCAGGAAGCAGAAAGGTTTATAAGGCATGAAAACCAGGAACTAGAGCTGGTTAAGCTTTTAGGCTTTTAGCAGCAGTTCAGCTGAGATTCATTTCAGATGAGGACTGAGAGGCTTCCAGTTTGAGGAAATAGGATCAGCTGAGAAGTTGAGGAGGCGAGGTGAGGTTAGCTGTGGCCTGTTCTGTCTCTCTGATCTTTCAGCATTCACCCCAATAACTGGCTCTTGGTTTGTTTTTATTAATAAGACCTTCTAACAATTCATGCTACACACAAGGTCACTAATTCCATAAATAGACTAAAAGGAAATAAGTACCACATCCAGGGCTGGGACACCAGTGCCACTGGTGCGTTTAAGATTGGGTGCCATGTCGGAGCACACTCCAAGAATGGAGTTGTGTGAGAATTCTGAGCGCTCGTGAGAAAACTCCAAGAAAACAAGACAAGAATCTCATGACCTCAGTTTCTTCAAACACAGAATCGTTCTTGGAATCTGTTTCCACGCTCCTCCCAAGTGTAGCAGATAAGAGTGAGTTGACTTCAGCTCGTGTGTATCTCTATAGAAAAACATGTTTTTGCCATGTGTGGCTTGTCCTTGTGATTGAACACATTACTCGTGTGACTCTTCTTAACCCTCGGGGTATAAATAGTCTGATGCTCGGAATAAAGTTGGCTATTGCATGAGACTTTAGTCCGCCTCATTTTTAGGCCCCACTCTCCCAGGTTCATGCCACCAACTAGAAAGGTAAACAGTGTCGTGGTCTTCTCCGTTGGAAACAGGGTGCTCACATTAACCCCCTAAACACTGTATTTCCTCATTACAGAAGTAAAATCGGAGGGAAGTCTTCCTGGGGCTGAGTGAACAGAGGCTGTAGACATAGGTTAGAGAGCTGTAGAAGCCAAGACATGACAGGAGAGGGTTGACAGTGACCACCGGAAGCTAGGAAACACAAGGTACTATGCCTGTCTCCCGGAACAACAGCAAACCAGCACTCTCATTTTGGATTCTAGTCCCCAGACCTGAGAGGAAGCCACATACCGGTGAGGAGCCCCTCACTTCATAGCACTGTGATTGGACAGTCCTAGAAACTAATAATATACTTGATATCCTCCAGATCCCCAGCAAAACCAAGTCTTTCCTTGTCTATTACAGAAGAGAAAAAGGACTTTTTGTCTCCATGACACAGCACAGGGCTGTGTACTTGCCACATCCACACTAGTGCTCAGAAACCCTTCCCAGACCATGACACCCGGGTCGCCTACTTGATAGACATCTCATTTACTGATCCCAGTGAAGGGTGGCCAAGCTCTCCAAAGACAGGCTGGCAGGGACAGAGTAACCCTACAGCTATTAAAAGCAACACAAAACAAAACAAGATTCAAGGTTAAACACGGGAACAAGGATTTGTTTAGAACGTGTTTTGCTATCTGTGGTCAAATTGCTGAATCATCTACTTCTCATCTGTTAGCTTTATACCTACAAGCCCAGAGCTTCTTATGTCTTACGGGGCAGTTCAGTGACTCAGTGTTCTTAGTGTTCGTTACAAAAGTGACTTCTGTTTGGGATGAGCAAGACCTTGCAGAAGGAACTCTACCAGGCTCACCCTTCTGAGATCCCACCTCACAGTATGCTCGCAAATGTGAAGTAGTTAAATGGTGGGTATATGAGCAAAAAGCATTACTGTACTGTACATATTGCTGCTAGTTTTGCAATAAAGTGAAGGGAGAGTTATTATACTTGTTAGTTCTTGTTATGGAAGCTAAATGATGGGGCTAGGGGAAAAGGCATGCATGGTCTGATCATCAGACATCAGAGTGTGTGGATAACCACCCTGCTAGCTAGTCTGCCCGCTCTGAGAACGAGGCCTGGAGTCTGAAATCCTTCCGAGGTTAATTGGGGGCAGCTGCTTGTTTAAAGAGTCCGGCAATTTTTCTGGAGAACTGACTAGCCAGATCTAGCCCATCTGATTATGAGTGAAAATAATGGGGCTTCCGTGTTTTGTTTTGTTTTGTTTGTTTGTTTTTAAGTATGTTTTGAAGGCCGGAGGCGAGAAAGCTGAATTCTGCCCAACAGTTGATGGTGACATGTAATACTGTCAGGAGTAAGCCACACATTACAAATTGGTAAGCAAGGCACTCAGTAGAATGCAGTTTCTGTACCAGCTGGGGAACTCAGAGATGCAAAAAATATTCTAGGATTGCTGTCTGCACTGTCCCCGCAGAATCTTCTGATTAAGTGAGGAAGCCCAGGAATACAGGCAGGAAAGGAAGACTTATTTTTAGTTATTGCCTTTGGCCAAAGTTCTCTGCCTAAATGGAGGGAATTTATTCTGAAAAACAGAGTTTTCTTTCCTGCCACATAAAGAAACAAAAATAGCAAAGGCCTCGTAAATTATCATTCTTCAGTGTCAGGTTATGGAGCTGACTGCTGAGTGAGGGCTGCTACAAAGTCACTCTGCAGGCAAGAGTCCCCTGCCTGTTTCTGAACACCCAAGTGACAACCAGGAACAGGAGAGGAGGCCTCAAGGCAAAAGCTTTTATTTTATTTTACTTTTTCCATGTACAAATCCATGTTTCACAGAAGGTCAGAGATTTGTAGACTTCCTCATCATTATTATACATTTTTCTTCCTTCAGCCAAATCCCATGTCAAAAAGCAGTCACACACCTCTGATACCACACCTGACGATGTCAGACGTGTGCACTCCACACACAGACGCTTGGCAATCTTCCTGACCTCTTTTCTCCTTCACCTCAGCTGCAAACCTCCTCAAAGAAAAAAATTAGAATAAGTGATTATATTGGTCGTTGAAATTTGAATGACCACAGACATCTGAAATCTACAGTCTGACCTAACTTGCTAAAACAGGCAAAATTAGAAAGAGCTCAATACGCTTTACTTCCTCACCCCACCATTGCCTTTATGTGATGCTGAGGCATCCTTTGTTGGTTAGGCTGAATTCAAAGATGTCCCCCCGTAAAATTTCCATCCTTATTCATCGTATAATGATCTCACTCCTATGATTGTATGGCATGACATGGAATAGAGACATGTTTACAATGTAGTTAAGGTCACTCATCAATTATCTTATAATGCCAATGTGAGTTTGTGGACCCAGTCCAGTCATACCAGCCCTTTTTGTCCAGCTGGTAGGAAAAAAAGCCAGATGGATTCAGAGTGTCACAGCACTCTGATGAAAGACAAATTCCACTGATGAATGGAGGCAGCCATAGGGCCAGGACCTTAAACCTTGGTGGGACCCACCTGAACTGATCTGGAGAACTCTCAATTATCTGAATCTGTTGAGTGCTATGGTTTAGATCATAAACGTTTCTAATAGGCCCAAGTGTTGAATGCTTGTTCTCCAGTGACCCTATTGAGAGGTGATGGAAGTTTTGAGAAGACCTGGAGAGCTCCAGGTCTTTAGGACTAATCTCTTGAAGGAGGCAGAAGGACGCCAGCCCTTTCTTCCTCCTCTGACTTGCTTCCTAACCATGAGATGAATGGCTTTGCTCTCCCACTGGCTTCTGTCTCAAACTGCTGCTTCAGCATGGGTTCAAAGCTCTAAAACTGTGAACCAAAGTAAGTCTGTTTTTTTTTATTAGTATAGTAATGAAAGAAAGAACACAGTGATTGTTGTAAGCTAAATTTGTGATCATTTATTACCGCTCAGTAACAGAAAACACTTCTATACCCTGTGTCTGAGACACTATTTCTGTAAGCTAGCCAGGAACCCAATCCCTCTGAGACTGGAATTGTGCCCTTCCCTAGCCTGATGTACCCATCTCTTCACCAAAATTCCTAGCCTGGTGACAGGGTCTCTGCTACCTGCTCAAAATTATCAGGATACGGAGGGATTATGATCCTATCTAGGTTCCCTAGGTTCTTTGGCCTCTGACTTACAAATTCTTGGGATCTAGTCATTAGGCATCCCTGCCTTCCCTCTTAAATACAAATCTATTCTCATGCTAATACCAAAGGAGCCTGGGATTTGAGAACTCTACCACTTACTGTGTATGTAGCATCAGGAGCATCATTAATCCTTTGGAATTCATGGCTGGGTTCTGTGTGAATTAATTACAATGTGTGTAAAGTAGATAGCAGCTGGTTATCATTGTTATCACTTTTTGTATCCACGCAACTGAATAGGGTCATTTTTGCTGAAATGGCCTCCCCTGCAAGCTTCCAGCCACCTAGTCCCCACCAATTTCTACTTTGTGGGGGTGGAGCCACTAAAAATCACTACTATTCCCATTTAGCATGCCACGTTATTGTCACCATGGCCCAGCTTACAATGCATCCATTTTACTCACTTGTCAGTTTTCAAGGGTCTTCCTACATGCCAGGTACTGTAGAAGGAACAAGGATATATTAGTGAACCAAGCTGATAAGAACTCAGAATTTATGTTCTAATATAAGCTTTGCAGGATGGAGTCATTCTAGAATGTGTGTGAATATAATGCCATTTTGAAGTATCCCCCAAGAAGCTCAGCTTCAGGATAAGAGCCATCATTCCCCTGAAAATGTATGGAAATGTAATCACCATTATTCTTGCATCAAAGAGCAGCAAATATTGCCTCTCACATCTGATAGCTAAGATTTAATATTCCTCTCACAAGAGAAAAGAGCACAGGTAGTAACTTTTATGGGGCAATGAAATGCTCCCGTTATACGTCAGTGAGTTAATGAAAAAAAATTACTTCATTTCAGGGATTTGAGTAATAAGTCCATAAAGAGAAATTGAGCCTATGGTTGAGGCTGGGAGCACTATAGAAATGCATGAACTATTTTCTGCTCGGACCTCAGAGTGGGTGTTTAACAAGAGAAAGAAAGAAAATGTGGTTAGCACCCATTGCAAGCAACCCTGACTCTGCCTGGAAGCCATCTTGTAAAGCAAAGGAGCTCAGTGCAGAGAACCACTGAATTCACTTCAGGCGAGGCTCATGAAGGTAGCCACTAAGACTGCACAGAAGAACAGCATGAAAAGCCTGTCTGTCTTGGACCCACCCAGCACTGTGGATTTTGTAAAAGAGAGTCCTTCACGGAGGTGTTGGCTCAACATCCTCAATATGACCATTGAAAATAAGTAAATAAAAAAAATAAGGCTAAAAGGAAAACAGGGTTTTCATTGAATTGCCTTCTATTTACCAGTAATCACACCAAGTGTTTTTTTGAATTGGCAAAACCGAGTTCTCTACATATTTATATTGGTAACATTTTCCAGGAGGTTCTACCAAAAACGTATCGGAGCACCTTGTGTTGTGAAATCCGGAGAAATGAAAAGCACTCAAACAAACAAGTCTTGTCTTCCACTAGGTCCTGCTGGAGAAGAAAGCCTACCTTCCAAGGGCGGCTGTCTAAATAAGGCCTCCCTTCTTAGGCTGTTTAATAGTTGCCTTAGAAACCACCAGAATGTGGTGCGCCTCCAGTCCACAAGGTAATACTCTGATAGGTTTAATCACCTGTTACCCGGCCAAACACACACTTGACTGAAGGTAAAATTGGCATTCACTGTGACTGGATGTCTGCATTTTGCAGATCCTTTGGGCAGTTAAATGATAGCCTATCTTTGGCATCAGGAGGAATATGATGGTTCGGGGTTAAGAAATTCTTGTTTGTCAGCCTTTGGTAACTTAATGGGAAAGCACTCTTGAAAATGGAATTCCATCTTGTTGAACCAACTATTGAATTTCTACTATGAGCCAGGCTGACTGTGGAAACCAGCAACACACAGGGCTGCCCCAGGTCCTCTGTGCTTATATATGGCTTCCAGTGGAGTGTTTTTATGGGATTCCTGAGTGTACGACAAGTAGGTCACTCCATCTGGCAAGCACTAGAAATTTACAAAACACAACGGTGCATCGTGATCATATGAAATACTGAGAGAAAAATCAGTATTCTATAATCTCATTAACTGACTGTGAATTCATAGGTACACTAAAAAATCATCGTTGTAATTTAAAATTAATTCTTTAAGATCTCCAAAACATTTAGTATCCAAATATGTAGAACTGAAAGTAAAGACGAGGATGAGTCCTGAAGCTGGTCCTTGATTTCTGCCAAAAATAAGTGTGAATTCATTCTTAATTAGTACCTGTAAGTGGAGATAGCTCTTTGCCGTGTCTGTCTCTACAATAACTTCAACCATGCTTTGATATCTCCTTCTATCAGAGCATTCAGCAGCAAGCTCCAAGACTGCTTGTTGGTTGTCTCATCCCCCCTCCTCCCTACACTTGCTCAAAGGTGCCTCTCGCCTTCGTTTTTCAGAATTGTGCCTTTAGAAAGGAAACTGTGGTAAACATCCTTGTACACCACTGCTTTTATTTCTTTGACGCAGAATCCCAGGGATTGAATTGCTGGGCCGTTGTGGATACTTTTAGTTGTTTTTATTTGTTTGTTTGTTTGTTTCTTAATTTAACCCTTACTTTTTAAAAGTTTTCAAATTTTATTTATTTTATGTTTAAGAGTGTGTTGTGCCTGCATATATGTGTGTGAATGACTTGTGTGCCTGGCACCTGTGGAGGTCAGAAGAGGGTGTCAAATCCCTATGAACTGGAATTATAGACAGCTGTGAACTACCATGTGGGAGTTGGGAACTGAATCCAGCAAGAACATCTGGTCCAATTTTCAAACCCCTAAACTTTGTTTTATCTATCTGTCTGTCTGTCTATCTATCTATCTATCTATCTATCTATCTTATTTATTTGTATTTTTAAAGTATTTGCAGATCGCCTCCCCAATAATACATTCTATAAAACTATCCATGGTGATATCTTTTCTCCAAATTCCCACTTAGAGCAGCTCTAATCACTTTAACAATTCCTCAGATGGGAACACAAGACAGTCCTTCAAATTTTTGTAGAATTAGATTTCCCTCATAAAAACTTTGGTCATCTTTTTATTTGTTTGTTACCCATCCTGACCCATTTCCTTGTGAACTGACAATTCAACTCCTTTATGTTTTCCCTCTTGTTGGCTTTGGTCTATCCGTGTGCAAACTCTCACTGTATATTCAAGACAATAACACTTTAACTGTCATTTATGCGGCAAATATCCTTCAAACACTAATATTTTACTTTCACTTCCCGCCTTTCCTCATTCTGTGTTTTACAAACACTGATTTAATTTACATGGAATTTATACAATCAAAGGTTAGGGTCTAGTTTCATTTTCTTTCTTCTTTTAACAAAATAAAATAGAATAAGATGAAACAAAAACTATCACATTGATGTCCGACAAGACAAAACAACAGAAGAAAAAGAGCCCAAGAGAAGGCACAAGAATCGGAGACTCACTCATTCACACACTCAGAAACCCCATAAAAACACTAAACCGGAAATGACATTATAAAACACCCCGAGGACCTGGTGCAGACCTGTGCAGGCCCTGTGCATGCTGCCTCGATCTCTGTGAGCTCATAGGAGCCTTGCTCATGTTGATTTAGAGAAACTTGTTCTCCATTTTCTTACAAATGGAGAGCCAGTTTTCCCAGCACCGCTTAAGAACAGACTATCCTATCCCCACTGAAGTAGAAAATACCAGTCTTTTTGTGCCCTTAATCTGTTTGTCTCTCTGAGTCAGTGCCTTTCCCAGTGAGCTATTGTAGCTTTGTAGAATGTTTTGCTGCCTCTTAGGTTTAATCTGTCCTCACTAGTCTTGCTCTTCTCATTTTATTGGCTATACTAAACCATTTTTCCTCACTGTGTGTTTTCAAATAATTTTATTGATTCCAAGCCCTCTCAGCACACACAGGGATTTTTAGTCAGTATACGTTTATATGTTAATTTTGCAAGCACAGAATTTTCACAATTTTAACTCTTCTCGTCTAAAAATAGGGTATCCTGGTGTATTTGTTTAGAAATTTTTGTCTTTACATAAAAATTTGGACTTTTTTTAAAGGTATACATCATGTATCCTTTTTAAAGAATTTATTCCCAAGTTAGTGTCCATGGCTTTTGCACTGCAGTGAATATACAAAATAATACTGTTTTTTTCTTTTCTTTTTTTTCTTCTTTATTTATTTTATTATTATTAATTTTTTTTAGATTTATCTTATTACACTCTGGTTTTCGTCTTCACCTGCCAGCCCTCTGGTGAGTGGTTTTGTTCTACAGCATGCTTCTGACATGTTCTTGGCCTGACTGAGGCTGAAATGCAGAAAAAGCCAACTGAGCATGCTCTGGCTCCTCTGGAGTTGAGCCCAAAGGAGCTTTTTCTCTTTGTAAGATTATTTGTCACAATAGTAGAAAGTTAACACAGCAATCAGTATTCCACCTTTTCTTCTTACTTCCTTTTGGTAATGTGGCTGTTTCTTAGTTTTTGCAGCCATGCAAGCCTATTTCCTGCAATAAGATATCATTGTTAGCCTCTTTCAAATCTATACCAATTACCTTATGGTTTTTGCCAAGAGTGAATGTTACTATCCGATTTTATATTGTGGACCAGCTAGCATAAACAATTTGATTTATGTACTGATGGTTTGGGCAGGCTTTAGTCATGGGTTAAGTAGTCTCTTTTTTTTTTCACACAGTTCTTATTAGAACTATTTAGTAAATGTTTCCAAAGGCCTTAAGCATACTATCTTTATGGATAAAGTTGAGGGATTTCTCCCCTTCAGCATATAAAATCATGCTGACAATTTTCTCAATTTCATTCCTGCATTCCTGGAATTCGTGCTACTTAGTAATAGCCCAATTTAGTTTATATCTTATATGATTCTGGTTTTGGTTTCATGATGCTTTCATTTCAATTTTGGACATAGAACTCATAAGAAGTTGGACGGCAGCACTTTATCTGCACTATATTAATTAAATGCTGAGATTATGCTGGATTTATGAAATATGTAAGGAGATTGACATCTTTCCCTCTGACCTGGAAGAGTTTAAATACATGGATTGCGTAATCTCTGAGGATTTAATCAAACACAGCCACAAAGCCATCTGCTCCTATTAATTTCTTTAGTGGCTTAGTTTTGTTCGACTTTCCAGCATTTTCCGTAGCGTTTAGTGTATTGAGCTGGCTCCTTTTCAGATCCTTCTGTCCCTTATGACACCCTTTTCCTCTAAGCTGTCAAATACATTTCCAATTCGTTTCATGAACTTCTTTTTTTTTTAAATCTCTTCCACATCTATGATCATGACTTCTTTTCCTTTCTATTATAGCTTATACCTTTTCTCTCTCTTTTTTTTTTTAATTTTTCAAGTTCAGGAGATTTATCTACTTTGCTATTCAAATTAGAGTTTGGGTTTATATATCATTTCTATCATTTTTGTTTATTTTCTGTTTTGTGGGTTTTAGATCCGAAATTTATTAATACACCCTGCCTTGTATTCGAGAGCTTAATTTTTTAAAGAATAAACAGAAAGTCTTTTTGCCAGCCTTTAATAATGACACCACTGAGAAAGGAGAGATGCTATGAGCAAGAGATATCGAGACCATGAATGGAAAAAGTACAGAGACAACTAGCCAAACTAGTGGAAACGCATGAACTGTGGACCAATAGCTAGGAGCCCCCATGGTACCAGACTAGGCGCTCTGTATAAGCAAGACAGTTGTTTAGCTTGAACTGTTTAGGGGGCCCCCAGGCAGTGGGATCGGGACCTGTCTCTAGTGCATGAGCCAGCTTTTTAGAGCCTAGTGCCTATGGTGAGACACTTTGCACAGCCTTGGTGCAGGGAGGAGGGGTTTGGACCTGCCTCAACTGAATGTACCAGGCTTTGCTGACTCCCCAAGGGAGACCTTGCCTTGGAGGAGGTGGGAATGGGGGAGTGAGATGGGGGGGGGGGGGGGTGGGGGGAGGAGGAGGGAGGACAGGGGAGTCTGTGGTTGTTATGTAAAATGAATAGAAAATCTCTTAAAAAAAAATAATAATGACACCACTGGACTCCTAACAGTGGGATCAGAGGCTGATTCTGACTCTGTTGCCTGTTTTGGGGACACATTCCTCCTACCGGATTGCCTCATCCAGTCTTAATAGCCTTAATAGAAGAGGAGGTGCCTACTCTCATTGCAACTTGATATACCCATGGCTGGCTGATATCCATAGGAGGCCTGCCCTTTTCTGAAGAGAAACAGTGGAGGTGGAGAGGAAAGGGGGATGGAGAGAGGAGGCTGGGGAGGGACTGGGGAAGCGGGGGAGGGGAAACTTTGGTTGGGATGTAAAACAAGAAATAAATAAATAAATAAATAAATAAATAAATAAATAAACAAAAATACAAATAACAATGACAGCACTGACGTCTACAGCTCTCATCTGCATATGATTTTACTCTGTCTCACAACTGTTTAATTATGCAGATATGGGAGAACAGAGATGGTGACGTCTTAACTTTTTACCGTAAATACAATTTTATCCAGACACATGATAAGCATTTGTGACTACTCTCGACATATTTTTAAGTTATATGTGCTAAAGGATGTAAAATCCTATATGTGGCTATTGGTAAATTTTATGGTTGCCTCATTTATTTTTTTCTTTCTAATCACCTTCTTTTTGGTGACCTTATTTTGAAGACGTATATTGAAATAATCCATTTCACTTTGTAGTTATTTATTTAGTAGCAATGATGTCTGCTGCCCTTAGTAAAAGAATTATAATTGAATAAAAATATATTGTAGTTTGGACATCTTAACTGAGGTCCTTGCCCCATTTGGCTAACTATTCAGTTCTCACATTCCTCATCAGCCTGAGCAAGGTAAGTAATTTGACAAGAATTCCCTTAGCTGCCCAATTGTTTTACAACTATTTATGCTGCTAAAGAGTCAAGGTATTTAATGGTTAGCACTTGGGTTCCTTGGGTGAACTGTGGGCTCCTGAGACTGCTGGCTCTCGGACCAAAAAAAATTCTTCTCTCGTGGTAAATAGAACATGATAACAATACAGCCCATCTCACAGCATTGTTTAACAATTCCTGGTAAAGTTCAGTTAGGCATGTCAATAAAAATAGCTAATATTAGACTGAGTTTTTTTATGTTTTCCTAAGACCATGTTTCTAAACATGCTTTAAAAAGAGCATGAATTTATATACACGTATAAATCATCCACAGTACTACCAAAGCACTCAAGAACAATGAATACATTCTAAAAATATCCCATTAGAAATAATTCTAGAAAATAAAGTTACATAATTTCTGAAGTTGTACCCCTGGCTAAGGAGCTATTGGCTACAGAGAGGGCCAAGAAAGGGAGAACAGTTGTCTTGAGGAGTGTAGGGTCCTGGTCACTCATTCATGCTGCAGTGGAAGGCCACCCAACCAAGAATATCTGGGCAGCACAAATTACACTCGATGAGTTTTAATAAAAAAAAGAAAAGGAGGACACAGAGTCGGATGGCTGGGAGGAGCTGAGAGAAAGGATTAATATGATTAAAACGCATTGTATGATATTCTCAAGGAACTGAAAAAAATATAAGTAAGAAAAATAAATAAATAGATGTAAAAAATATTTTAGCTGTCTCTGTGTATCAACAGCCTATGCAGAATTATGCAAAGTGATTATATATATACATGTGTGTATAAATAGTATATACATAATCACCATATATATACATATATATATGGAGAAAGAAAAAAATTTAAGTGTTATACCTCAAGCCTTAAATTAGTTTAATTCCAGCTTCAGATTCATGGCACTGACTTAAAAGCTGTTATATTCCTGCCTATAAGGAAGACAATCTAATACAATGCAAATTGAGTTGCTGAGCACTGAGGGGAAAAAAACATTAAAGCCATTAGTATGAGATAAAATTCACTGTGGGTCATCTCAACTCCCTAGAAGCAGATTTTTTTTTTACTTTAGAGCCCTCAAAAATCACAGAGGGCATTTATTAAAATACATACCTCAAATTCTGCCTCCAGAGATCCTGACTCAATAGGCCTGTGATGGGAACCAGGAATTAGGGGTTTGTTTTGGGTTTTTTTTTTTAAGATTAACAAAACAGAAGAATGATATGTCTCTTTTCCTTCCCCTATAAAAGTGGAGCACAAACTAATGCTTAACATGCATAAGGACTGAGGAATGGTGGTATCTGAGAAAGTTGGAGACTGCCCAAAGTGACTATTCAGCTCCAGCAATGAAATCAAATGACTTGATCTCAAAATTGTTCTTTATGAATCTCTTCCTGTAGCTCAGATTGTTCTCAATGAATGACCTTCACCTTTAAAAATGACCTTCCCCACTAAAAATGATCTTCCAGGACTCTTGTTCTCCTGTAGAAGCTGAAGAGCAACCAAATAGCCACATACCTCTACGGAGGTAGAGACTGCTCAATAAAAACAATGCTCAAGCTTTCGGCTCTTCCTGAACTCAGTACAATCCAGTTGAGGAATCAGCTAGCTCCAGATTTCTCACCTTATGCCAATACTCAAGAGACGAGAGAAGGTTTATTAATGTGATTTTTAAGTGTGTAGCTCAGGTTATTATGAAAAAAAAAATTCAAGGTCAGAAACCAGCAGCTGCAATATGCTGATCTAGTATCAACAAGATAAGTTAAGGCCAAAGAAATTAAAATCCACTTATATAATTTAATACAGAGCAAGGCAAGAAAAGTATTTGGATGCCTTGACTGACTAGAAAGCAGTGATGTGTTCCTGATATAGTCGTATTCCCAAAACACTCTCCTAACAATATAATGATATCAGGTGTAAGCATCATACAGATATGGATAAGGACATTGGTGCATGGATAGGTATAGATATGGGTTTGGATACAGGCATAACATACAGCCTTACTACGTGAGAGTTTCTTGCTTGCTCAGAAAACGAAGAGGAATTTCATTCCCTCTGTTCACTGATTCGTCACAGAAGGTGCCAAAAAGAGAATGACACACTGGCCTGTGATGGAACAGCACCCCCAGCCCGACTGTAATGTGAAATGCTGTTGAGTTTTCCGTTTCTTCTTCATCTTTCTTAAACCCTTGATAAAGCAAACACCTTGCTAGCAGTGACCTAAGTCATAACAGACAGGAAAGGTTGAAAGGAGAGTTTTCCCTTCTTGAACACAAAACATAATTAGTTCCAGTGGATGCAGCAAAGAACAAGGACCCAAGAGAAGGAGAACGTTTGTTGAGGGGCACTGTGACACTCATCTAGGAATCTTCCTACAGCCGGACCACAAATTTGGATAGCCTTTCAAAACCCTGTTAGCCTATTTACAATGCCAAAAAAAAAAAAAAAAAGAGCTTGACAACAAAATGCTTCCACAGGATGAGCTTTTTCATCTGTCTGTATCTCTCCATCATCTCTTTGGCAAAGCAACTCACCGCCAAATCACAGTGTGTTGTCTGTGTGGTATGACAGCTATTCAAACATTGTCTCTTTAGCTTGTACTTCCTCACCATTTCCTCACATGGAGTTTAGAGTGAAGAGCCATTAATGGGAAAAAAAAAAAAAGCTCACAGTGACAGCGCATACATGTCTATCTTTACACACATGGGTGCTCCCCTTTGCAATGGACTAGCCACACACCGTGTGCTGAACAAAACCTTTGAAAGGAGTCGTTCCTACTCCCAATTTTACAGACCAAAGAAAGAAGAAGAGTAAAAATTGGGTTGATGATGTCATTCAACACCACAAAGCCAGAAAATGGCTGAGTGGGAATTTAAATCAAAGACTTTCTGGTAAGGTCAGCCTCTTCCTGTTCTTCCATGACTTCCTTTTTCCCACGCCAACAAAAACTGACCAGTCAGCACAGGGGCTCGAATGAATGGAAAAAGCATAGATGTCCCTCAAAATGCTACACTGTTTCTGCATTTTATCAACAACCATAGTTCTTGTTCACAATATTCCCTTCTCATGAAAGCAGCAAAGTATATTCTGAAGTGTGTTTTTTTAAGTGATTATTCTATAACTTATATAAGGAGAGAGTGCAGAGCTACACCTCTTAGTATTTCAGTCCTTGAGTGGCAGTCTAAATCGGGCACTTGTTCTTTTTAAATGGCCACTGATTGCAAGACTGAAAAGCCTTTGTTATGTCAGAGTGGTCTAATTTTTTAAAAGTCTCCCATGGGTCAGCGTATTCTCTTCCGCAGTACAACCTTTCCCAGAAGGCTGTGCTGAAATTACAGTGAACATTACAACAGAAATCTTATCTGTTGCCAGCTTCTCTCTGGGTCCAAGAGCCACTCTGGATTTTATTTTCCTCTCTCTTAGAAATTAGTATCACTTGGAACAAAAAGAAACTCAATGGTACACTGGTTGTAACCAGAAGAGTATGAACTGGAGATAGCTCCAATATGTGTTATTCTCAGACTATTGCTTCTTTCAAATTTAGGGCAGCAATGTGTTTTAGGAGGGGAACAGGAGAACACTGCTCCTCACATGATTGGGGAGATAAATTTCTAGCACGTAGAATTAATATTTACAATATTAGATTCATTATCATTGTCATCACCATGTTCATAAAGCATAGAGACATTGAGAGAAGTACAATAGCATATTCCTTTGCAACATCAAGAGTTTTGTTGTATTAACACCAGCTTCCACAGTGTTTGAACTTATCCCCAGTGGACCATTTTTACTGGAACTACAGACAATGAGCTCCCAGGGTGTACTGTGAAATAAGATAGATATTCATCCCTTGGGCCATCCCAAGTTTTTCTCATTAGTTCTCACTAGATCCCTGTGCAGGAAAGAGGGGTGATATCTTCAGTCATCAAATTACAAAAATAGCAACAAAAATGGAGGAGTTAAACTAGCTGTGAAGTCATATACTACTTCCACGTAGAGGAACTTCATATCTTAGCATGGGAATGCAATGAGAACTCATTTCAAGTCTAACTATACAGTGAAATGGTTAAGAGAACAGGGTGATTGACACCAAAGGAGAAACCACACATACAGCACCTCACAGCCTCCCTACCTCAATCTCTGCCTTTCCTGGTCCCTCATTTCCCAAAGGAAGAATGAGGAATTTCTAAAGAGTCGAGGTGGGAAGGGGGAACTATGGAGAAGGATATCTTATTTCTAGCTTAGTCTGCTGTTAAACTAGTAAAATGGGCTTTTATATAAATTAGCACCTAACCTCTAATTTTTATCCAGGTGTGGTGAAATTTCTAAACATAACTCAAGTGGACTGTTCATAGGGCTTACTTTTCCATTGTATTTTACCTCTTCTTTCTGTATGGTCTCATTGTAAGGAATGCTTCTTATATCTACTTCCATGACTTAAATTCTCATCTCTACACCTATTATTCTAAATTTTATACCTTGAACACCAATCTTTAGTGTTATACTATTTTGAAAGTTCCCTATGCCAGTCTTTGAAAACCAAACTAAGGCATATTCCCACCTCAGTAAGCTTTCTTTAAGCAAATTCTATTTTTTTTTAACTCCACAGTTTCCAGATCATGCAAGCTTAAACCCAGCTTCATCATCTAGTCTTTTTCCGATCCACACTCTGCTAGGCTTAAGATCTCCAGTGCTGGCAGGTCCAATGGTAGTGAGTGGTCATCTTAGTGATCACTGGTGCTCATCCATACCTTGTTGCTCATTTCAGTCACTAAAGAGATAAGGTGGAAGCTAACTGACACAAGTTGAAGAGACAAACTGTAGATGATATCATATCCGACTGAATCCAAACCAAATTGAAAATGCTAAGTGGAAGATGTATTTATCACACTTAGGCTACCTACATCATAGCTTGGCCTAGCTCACCGTACATGAATGTGTTCAGAACATTTACTTTAACCCACCTTGAGTACAGTCATTGAACACAAAATCATTTCTATAACTGTAGCTAGAAGCTTTCCTGTGTCCTGCCCAGTCCCACAGCTGCTTGGACCCAAATAAACATACAGAGGCTTTTATTAATTATGAACTGTATGGTCATGACCTATGGCTCAAGATTCTGGCTAGCTCTTATAACTAAACTCAACCCATTTCTACACATTCCGTGGCTTTACCTGTGTGCCATTACATGCTCCTCCCTGGACAGCGGGCTGGCATCTCCCCTGCCTCTTCTTTCTCCTTTCACTATCCCCCTTGGATTTTTCCCGCCTGGCTCCATCCTGCCCTGCCATAGGCCAAACGGCTTTATTTATCAACTAATCAGGGCAACACATATTCACAGCATACAGAAAGACATCCCACAGCATCTAACTGACTGAAGACATGAGATGTGGAATGTGGAGAAAACACGAGAAAAAAAAATAAACTGGCAACATAGTGCGCTGGAGAGTAATTTTTTAACATTGTCACATGGTTAAAAAGGAGTTGTAACTTGCTGCCACCAGCCAGCATAAATGAAGTACTCCTTACCTAAGCCTAGCCTGGAAAACGATCAAAATTCAAAATGCATATAGCTTTAACAAAATCAACATCAAGAAGTTGTAAATAAGGGGAGAGGAAGGGGTCTATACAGAT
The DNA here is from genome assembly GCA_902168325.1 of Peromyscus nudipes. Classification (NCBI taxonomy): domain Eukaryota; kingdom Metazoa; phylum Chordata; class Mammalia; order Rodentia; family Cricetidae; genus Peromyscus; species Peromyscus nudipes. The sequence continues at coordinate 21,021 of CABHPH010133971.1, read as the reverse complement.
GACTCAGCAGTTAAGAGCACTGGTTCTTCTTCCAGAACAGGATTCAATTCCCAGCACCCACATGGTCACTCCCAACCATCCATAACCCCAGTTCCAGGGGATAGGATGTCCTTATCCGGCCTCCTTGGTCACCAAGCATGCATGTAGTACTTAGACACACAGGCAGGCAAAACCTGTACACATAAAATATATCTTTTCAAAATATGTGAATAGGACCATCGTTAAGTTAGAGACAGAAAGAAAAATGGAACCGTGGAATATAGTCACATTTGGAGAGCAGGCACCAGATCCTGAAAATACAAGAGAGGTTAATGAGAAGAGAGAAGGGAAATATCACTTAAACAAAAAGAAGAGGTAAACATTTAGGAAGGTCAAGGAATGTGAAGGTGGGGCTATCTTGCTGGTTGTTACTGTGAGAAAATGTTCCGTGAATTTTTAAAGCTCACAAACTAAGGGTCATAGAAAAAAAAAAAACCCAAAATTATTTTTTATTCTATGTGATTGATAATTAAAATCAGTCAAGATTTGATTTTACCATTTCATCTAACTAAATTTCCCCTCCAGAATGTGGCTTTTGTTCCACATTTATTCAAATGACTCTCGTGGGTTTAAAACAGAGACAAAGGGACTTCGCAGTTTGGGACCTATCTTGTCAACTTATTAAAGACCTACAGTCTCAACTTGTTCATAGCAGATGCAGCTCTCTGCTGACTTTCTCTTCGTGCTCACTGACAGATCACCTCACAGCCAAAGGAACTTCACTAAAGAAAGTGAGAAATCACAGTGCAGGGCAGATAACCAGGCTGGGGGTGGGAGCACAAAGATGGATGACTAAATTCAAGCCGGGGGATATTACCCTGTTGACAAGCCATGGGTAGATCAGGAAGGAAACATAGGAAAGAAAGAAAAGTTTCCCAGATGAGAGCATGTGAACTGAATCCAATATCTGGGTAACAGTCAGAGTCCTGGGACCCTGGAATTTTCGATTAACCCCTACCGTTTCGGTTTTATGTATCTTAAATATTTAGTCTTTTGAACTTCCAAAAGCCGTTGCACTTCAGGAGTCATTTTTATGATTCATCTTCATAAAGATGACATTATTTGTGTTTGTCCTTGTCTCATGCTTTTTCCTAGCAACCGACAACAGATCCAAAGTTCATAGTGTGTGTGTGTGTGTATGTGTGGTTTGGCACTTCATACATTGTGCTATTAACTATTTTCAGAAACCTGATTAAACTTTAGACCCTCTATTTAAAGCTTAATATGTTTTACTGTCGCCAATAAATTAGCCCTTGATATAAATGTGACCCAAATTTTCAACATGAGATGTATTTGCTATGATGGCTATTTGCAGCTTGGGGAAACCATTTTCACCGCTCAGTGACTTGCATCACATAGGTGGTTTTTGTACTATTTTAAGCACCTACACCTATCTCTGTTGCGATTACAGTGATTAAAATGAATATACTTTCTAAGTGTTTGAAGGAACTTAATAACATTGTTCCAGAAGCATCTGCTCAAAGTCACTAGACTGTGTTTACAGCACACAGAGTCGGCAGCAGTATTCCTGAGAATTGAATCATGCCACCGACTGGGTGTTGTTTTTAGACAGCAAGACCAGTCATTTCTGAACACCCTTCATTCCCCTTGCCAGTCAGCATTCTGAAGGAATCAGGAGCAATAGCTTTGCACAATTGCTTCCTTTTTTTTTTTCAAGAACAGTGGAAGGAAAATCTGAATTTGCCATGTGTTGTCATAAGTACACAATTAATTCTATGTTAGTCCGATAATATGTGTTGAGATAGCAATTCTAAGATTATCTAGTCATCCTCTGTTTTGGTGGGCATCACCTGTCCTTTTATTTTTAGGGCTTATTGCTATGTTACTGACTTAAGTGTTGAATTCTCTTGAAATTTGGTGCCAAAGAGGAAGCTCTTTTTGAGAATTTGAGAGGGATAATGTTTCAGGGTCTGTACAGTAAGTTAAAGGTTCTGTTGATTAATTTCCAGAAATAAGTTTATTCACAGCAAACACTAATTTCTTCCCTGCATCAGCAGAAGCACTTACTCCACCATGGCATGCATGTGGGTCAAATTCAGGACAGCTTAATCTAATTCTGCAAATACAGATTGAGCTCACTTCATCTTCATTGTGCAAGGGCAATATGGAAAGGCAGACACAAGGGATGCACCCTGTGCCCTCACACAGCAGATCATCCTATGAAACCAGATGGATAGCTAGCTATAACACTGACCAGAATAAAATCAATCTTAACACGGGGACATCAATTCTAAAGAGAAGAGAAAAAACACCAAGAATCAGCAGAACCTTTTAATCACTGGGTATCACTTGGGTTTTTTAATAAGTACCATAAACATTGATTTTTCAGTCAAGCATTGAGAATGACCAGAACAGCACTGCTCATTTTCTCAGGTAGTATATTTCACTTGACACGCCATCAACCTGTGTATTCTTTGCCCAGCAACTAAGCACTTACTGAATGTGTCCTGTGTGCCAAATCTGTCACTGGACCTGTCACAATGAATGTGATTCAGTCCTGTCCTCAAGGAGATTATTCTTTTGGGATAAATTGAAGGAAGAAACAAAAACTAACAGATCAGTAGATCTTGGAAGTATAAGCCTGGAGCAAATCAAGGTGAAAAGGCAACAGAGCACATACAGCGGCTGAGTCTTCGTAAGAATAAGAGACGATATTGGGCTAGAGTTAACAGGCCACTCAATTTGAGGTTTCTTTCCCTTAGGTTGCTCACTGGAACTTACACCTGGCAGGGCATGGCACACAGAAGCAAAGATACAGGTAGGTACCTGCTACCCTTAGTATATTGCTCACCCCTTGAGAAATGTCCGCAAAAGTCGCTGTGATTGGTGGAAAGAAACTTCTGTGTCAAAGAATTCAAAACCCAACGTTCAAAACCTTAGGATCTATGAATCCACTGATGTACCATGCCAGAAATTCCTGCTGGACTCCAATTACATACCGCTTAACTACACCATCGGGTCTACAGCAGACTGACCATGACCCACCACAGAGGGTGAAGAAAGGGTTCCTGAAGCATTACAAATTGAACAAACATGCTTATCGCCATCACCATCTAAACCCAGCCAGAATGACAGTAGGGACATTTATTTTATATATATAATTTATTTACTCTTATTTTATGTGCATTGGTGTTTTGCCTGCATGTATGTCTGGGTGAGGATGCCAGATCCCCTGGAACTGGAGTTACAGACAGTTGTGAGCTGCCATGTGGGTGCTGGGAACTGAACCCTGATCCTCTGGTAGAGCAGCCAGTGCTTTTAATCACTGAGCCATCTCTCCAGCCTTCATTAAAAGCTGGACTCTATTTTGTTTCTTTGTTGGTATGTTGGCTTTTGTTTTTGTTTTTTTGAGACAGGGTTTCTCTGTGAAGCCCTGGCTGTCCTGGAACTCACTCTGTAGACTAGGCTGGCCTCGAACTCATGGAGATCTGTCTATCTCTGCCTCCAAAATGCTGGGATTAAAGGCGTGTGCTACCAAAGCCCCAGTAGGGGCATTTCTAAAATATTTAAAAAAAAATGAGAAAACAAAAGACTAGATAGAAAAGACAATAGATCAAAAGGTCTATCAGCAAATTTTTAGAAAATGGTGACAGGGTAACGAAGAGTGAAGAGACATATACTGGTAGAGAATAGCAATGAGTAGACCACACTCAGCAAAGTACAAGAAAGCAAGCATCCAACAGCTGAGTGTGAAGACGAGGCATTACACAGAACACACGAGAATTCCCATCCTGGATGAAGTGCGCTAGTGCCCAAGACCTGACTCAGCAGAGGCTTGGGTCTCAAAGAGGGTATGGGGTGTGCAGGGTCAGCAGGAAAAGGAGGAGACAGACATGATCTGCCACTGAATCAGGGCATCTGCCAGCACATTTATTAAAAAAAGAATTCACCTTTTGAACTCTAGAGGATTAAGTGGGAGAAAGGAGGCGTGGGAGCTGGGGTGTGGCTTGAGATCTGGGAAGCTAGCATTGACCTTGACAACAGGTACCAGTTCTATGTTAGTGGAAGGGCCACAAGTTCCTCCTGCTAGAGATAAGAATTTGTCTCCCTTCTTAGCAATCAGGAACTTTCTTCAAGCCCCTGAGGAAATGGTAACTTGTCTAAATGCCTGACCTTGGAAAAAGGACTTTCTTGGGGTGGGGGTAGGGAGGAGGTCAAACATAGAATATTGCAGTTTCTTGTATGACTTAGTTTATCCAAATAGCTAAGGCTTAAAAGTGAGCTTTTAGCTAGACTAATGACACTGTGAACCTGAGTAGACCTTAGGAATTTATAAATCCTGATTATCAAATATCAAGCATATGTTACTCATCTAAATTTTCTAGCAATTTGATGTTAACTTGTATAGGTGTGGGTAAAGTTATTATGCTATATGGTTCCACAGTGGTGGGGATTTTTCCCTAAGAATTATTTTGTTTAAAGAGGCTATCATTATACACATTTTCATCCTTCACCAAAGCCTGAACAAAATCTCCCAAGGGGAAAGACATAATAGTGAGAATCATTAAAAATGAACGTGAAAGGGTGCTGGAGAATTATGATACACAAAGTTGAAAAGCTGGAACTTTGTCAAGCAGCAAGGGTCACAATGCTCTTTTCCCTGGTCACTGCAGTACGTAGAAGGTTAGACTTGTAATAAAAGAGTATTTCCTTATTTCCAGGATGCAATATCCCTCTCTATGAAAAACAACTAACCCATGAGAAAGAAAGAAAAAAGAAAAAAAAACCCTCAGGGAAGTGATATTTGGATAGGTCAAGTTACCCTGTGATGAATCTCCTCATTCAACCCACGCCAGCTACACCCTCGACATGCACATCCACAAACACAAAATCACAAAGTCTTCTAATCATCTTAAAGCTTTTTACAGCGACTTACTCCAGGATAAGAATAGACAATTAAGACTTTAAGAAAAGCTAGTTCTAACAAAAACACTGAGAAATTGAAGCAAAGAAACCAAGGGGATCTGAAAGAAAGAAATAAAGCGGGGAGTATGCTTTGAATCTAAGATAATAAACAAAAAGAAAACTGGCCACATATTCTCAAAGATATTGTTAATCCCACCGATCGAGAGTAAAACCACTACCATAGTTTAAAGCCAAATTTGAAGCAAGTTTTAATTAAACACCGGCCAGGTGGATGGGCTCTGGCCAGATCCATACCCAGGTTCCTGGGAAATGACCCAGAATCAGTTTGTAGTGGTTTATGAAGGAAAACCCATAACTCATTGCATTTCCCAGCAGGTCCAATCAGGGGCAAGCATACATCCTGACATACCTCCAGCCTACATCCAATTAGGGACAAGTGTACATCCTGATGTATTTCCTGCCTGTGAACCTCCTGCCCACATGTGATCAAGCACATCTGGTGCAGATGGGTCAAACAAACTTGTTTAGGGGAGTGAAAACATGGGCCTTGTTATCTCCCATAAACAATAGCCTCCAGCATTTCAGGAACTATCTGTCTTTAGGCAAGGGGCCTGTATATCAGAGGCATTTTTTATTTCATGGATCTCTAAGGCAGTGTGATTAAAACTTATAATGTAACTTTGGCTGTCATAATATTCCATCTGTAAGTTAAAAATAGGTGAGTGTTTAATGGAGCATTGAAAGAATGGGAATCAACTTTGAAAATCAAGATTATTGAACTTTTGAATAAATGTTTAGAAGGTACTTTTAAAAACCCAGCAGACAAAATAAATAGCAAAGCTCCTTTAAAGAATAAAGGAGAAATTAGGGGACCTGACCTTTAAAAATTAGGAGTTCAAGAAGAAATGACTTACAAAAATGGGGAGAGAGAGATTATCAATGAACACACACACAAACACAGGCAGGTATAATCAATGAGTTTCAGTTGGGCATAATGGCACATGTCTTTAATCCCAGCACTGAGAGTTCAAGAACAGCCAGTCTACAAAGTGAGTTCCAGGACAATCAGGGCTACACAGAGAAACCCTATCTCAGGAGAAAACAAAAAACAAAAATCCGTGAATATCTTGACTTTTTCCCCAAGGGGAAAAATGGAATGGAATGGGATGGGGGGAATAAACAAGACAAGAGAAAATAGGCTACACCACAGTGATCGAGTTGCCAAGGTTAAAGGACTCCAAAGATTGCAGGAAAAAAAGGGGGGGGGAATTAGATCATACACAAAGATTGAGATAACAAAATGGCATCAGACATTTTACCTGTATCTCTGTAGTGTGAAGACACTGAGGTCATTGATGCCTCTGAAATGTTGAAGGGAAAAGATAATGCTAACACGCAATTCTATAATCAGATGAACTATTCCTCTAGATTGAGAGGTGAATAAAGGTATATGAGGCAGTAACAACCACTGAAAAGCTGTCAAAACATACGTGGGGGGGGCAGCTTATACAGTATATGGTACTGGAGAAATGGGCAGCTACATGGAAAAGAATAAACCCTGTTTCTTATCCTGCTCAAAATTCAGTTCAAAGCAGACCAAAGACTTTAAGTACTCAAACTGAAGCTACCGAGGAAAAAACCAGCAAAACATAGAAGCAGACATAGGTAAGAGGTTTTTAGAATAGACTCCAGTAGTGTAGGAAATAGGAAAAAGCCCCAAATCAACAAACTAGATTGCATGAAATTCAAAAGCTTCTGGATAGGCAAGGGTAGTTGTTACAATTCCTAGCCATGCCCCCAACTACATGATTGTGTGTGGTCTGGCAAGATGTTTAGTCATCCCCGGGCCTTATGTATCCTCGGTAATCCGTGCGCTGTGCGATCCTGTAATTTGCGCACAAAGTGATCACGTAATCTCTGCGCATGCACGGCATAGCTGCGTAAGCTCATATGCTCGTGTGGGGGAGGGAAACCTATAAAAGCAGGTTCCACTTATCCCTCCCCCTCCTTCCTGCACGATCATCCCATAGGCCTATGCACACCCCTTCTGTTTCCTTCCCTTAATAAACTCTTGTAGTGGGTCTTGTTGTACCTTGTGACTTTTCTTGCACGGTAAACAGCACTGCTTAGAGAATAATATTGCGTCTCTCAATAAATAACAGGAGTCATCATAGTGAACAGACAGCCTGCAGAATTGGGGGGAAGGGAGTGCTACAGAACGGGGAGGCTACACGTCCAACATGGGATTAATATCTAAAATCCACATAGAACTTTAAAATGTAAATGCTAATGAACTGACTCCAAGGTTCTCAAAGGGAGAAAGACAATTCCCAATGAATATTTGAGTAGGTTCTCAACATCCTTAAGCCGTCAGGGAAATGTAGATTAAAACTGCATTGAGACCTTGTCTTGTCTCAGACAGTAGCTAGCATTAAGAAAAATATGACAGTAAGTGCTCATGTAGACGCGGGGGAAAGAGGAAACCTTATATATCATGGAGATGTGAGGTGGTAAAGCCATTTTAAAAATCAGTGTTGAGGTTTATTTTTAAATAAAGTATAGAAGTATCACACAATCCAACTACATAATTGCTGAGTATACACCTTCAGCACTCTAAGTCAGCAGACCACAGATCCTTGCGCTACTCACAAGAGCTGCAATATTATGGAACCAGCCAAGATGCCCAACAGTAGGTGAATGGGTGAAGAAAAGTGGTACAAACGCACTGTGCAATTTTATTTAGCTGTAAAGAAGAATGAAATTATGAGACGTGTAGGAGAAGAAACGAAACAGGAGATCACTAAGTTAAGCAAAATAGGCTAACTCAAATATCACATGCTTTCCTTCTACATATGAGATGCAGATTTGTGTGTGTGTGTGTGTGTGTGTGTGAGAGAGAGAGAGAGAGAGAGAGAGAGAGAGAGAGAGAAACAGACAGACAAACAGACAGACAGACTAAAAATACAAAGGGTACTGTAAGAGGAAAAAGAGCCGGGCAATTGTGGTGCACGCCTTTAATCCCAGCACTCGGGAGGCAGAGGCAGGCGGATCTCTGTGAGTTCGAGGCCAGCCTGGTCTACAGAGCGAGTTCCAGGACAGGCTCCAAAACCACAGGGAGAATCCCTGTCTTGAAAACCCAAAAAACAGAAAAACAACAAAAAAAGAGTAAAGAAATCTAAAGTGAAGGAGAGGAAAGGAAGAAACAAGGATAGTCAAATATATTTGACTGAAAGCAGGAAGTGGGAACTATTTGGGCAAGGAAGGGAATAAGCAAGACAGAGAGTGTGTGTGTAGGAGGGAACTGGAGAGGACAAATAAAAGCACATCATGATATATCTGCGTGAAAATCATTTCTTGGTATGCTAGCCAAGACATTAACTTAAAAGCATATAACACTGGTTGTTTTCCTAAGAAATCGCCGCTGAAATGGGTTCCGGTATTTGAGTGTTTGGTCCTGAGCTGATGGCATTGTTGGGGATGTTTAAGAGGTTGGACCTTTCTGGAAGAAAATATGTCACTCCAGGGGGTGGGCTTTGAGTGTTTATAATCGTACCCTCTTCCTGTTCATTCTCTGCTTTGGGGCTTGTGCTTAAGGATGTGTGCTCTCAACTTCTTGCTCTAACTGCATGCTGCAGCTTGCTGCCAGAATTCCTCACCATAATGGACTCTTAGACCTCTGGAACCTTAAGCCAAAATAAACTCTTCTTTCTGTAAGTTACCTTGGTCGTAATATTTTAACCACGTCACAAAAAAGTAACTAATACAAGTACTAATATCCATGAAAATAGTTAAGTACATTTCAGAAGAACATGGGAGTTAAATACAAAGTCTATTGGACTTACTACCAAAGTCATCAGTTAAGGCCATGGCCAATAAAAAGTTACCCACGTTCCTAGCCTGCCTAAGTGGAGTTAATATGGAACTGCAAAAAAGAATACATAACCAGATCTCTATTCTGAAAAGAATAGTCTGGTAATCTTAAGGATACTAGGTAAAAGAAGAAAAGCATCAGTGGTTGGAAACCAGTGCATGTAGATCAGCATAGATGTGGACCTGATACAAACAGCAATGGACTCACAGGCAGTTTCAGATTTAGAATCCTATTGCATGTCTGAATGGATCTAGACATTCAAGGAAAGCATCAAGATTGACACCCCAGGGCACTCACCACCTACAACGTCTGTGGAGGTTTGAAAGAAAATGGTCCCAAAGGAAATGACTCTACTGGGAGGTGTGGCTTTGTTAGAGTAGGTAGGGACTTGTCAGAGGAAGTGCGTCACTGTGGAGGTGAGCTTTGAGGTCACATATATGCTTAAACCACGCCCAGTGTCTCAGACTATTTCCTGTTGCCTATGAGTCAAGACGTGAGAACTCTCGGCTCCTTCTCCAGCACCGTGTCTACTTGCATGCAGCCTTGCTTCCTGCCATGACGATAATGGGCTAAACCTCTGAACTGTAAGTGAGCCACCCCAGTTAAATGTTTTCCTTTATAAGAGTTTCTGTGGTCATGGTGTCTCTTCCTAGCAGTAGAAACCCTAACTAAGACCATGCCTTTTCAGTGTGAAAGAGAAGGACGTGGAGAAAAGATCAGGCCAGCTTGGGACCTACTAGGTTTTCATGACCTTATGTGCGACTTTCTTTCTAATCCATTCATCTGTATTCATTCTCTGCTCTGATTGGCACTCCACCACACTTCCCTGTACCATGCTGGTAAAACACATGTGACCTGCTGGCACACGTTTAAATAGTTCTAGCCATGACAGACTTACAAATTTCGATTCGACTCCTTTCACTTAAAATACGCTTGAGTGTGACTCTCTGTTGCTCCATCATCTTTATAGTTATTATTTTAATAGCCACATAATACAAAATCAGATGATACTTTATTTTACTATTTCTGCTATTGTTGACCGTCCAGGCAATTTCTGATCTTTGAACTATTTTATATGAATACTAAAAAATACTACTATTTATTATTTACCATTTTTGGCGAACACTGCTGTCATGAAAATCTTTGTGCACATATTTTTCTCTTTTTCTTTTCTAGAATTTTGTGTTTGTAGGAACTAGGTGATAGTATATCTTTCTTTAGCCCCAAAGAAATGCTGCAGTTCAAAAACATACGAATGTTTTATGGCTGCCTTTTGTTTTGCACAGACTCAGGAACATGGTTTTCATGCCAAATATGTCCCTCTTGGGCTCCTCTCTGCTCACCGCTACCACATAAAAAATGAAGGTACTGTGTTTTACTAGCCCAAACTCCTCTTATTCCAGGCTCTCCCACTATGTCATTACAGACCTGCAGAGCCAGCCAATGGACACTTCTACTGGATGAAACAACTGAACTATCTGTGTGGCTTTGGTTCTAGTTGTCCCTAGGGGTGAAGACACACACTGGTCTACAGAAGACCCAGACTCTGAACCACCGGCAGCTTGTCAGCAATTCTAGCTTGCACCTGTAACCAAAGATCCTACCCTGCTCATGTCTAGACACCATACAGTCAAGGCATTCACGATCAAGAATCATACATAAGAAGAAGATAAGTAGAACCATTCAAAATATTGGTGTTTCTTATTGAATTCTGACTTTCCTACATTGCTCTCAGAAAATGATGAAAAGCATGAGCCTTGCAGTCAGGTTTAAGTTGGATTCCCTGGAGAAGTTTGCAATGCCTTTGGATTCTTCAACTTTCTCATCTCTGAAATGTGTATTCATATATGTAAGGACTTAGAACAGCATACGGTTCAAGGCAGACTACATAAGGATTTAATCTTGATATTACTTTCACAACTCCAAGGAAATTAGCAAGGGCCTATGAAAGGCTTAGCACCTACTATGACAACGGTTCTCAACCTGTGGAGTGCAACCCCCTTGAGGAGTCAAATGACTATTGGTGTAAATATTAAGGCCACTCCACGTAGTTTAAAGGAGATTTATTTAAAGGTGTAACTCACAAATGAAGGGATAGGTAGATGATAGGTTCTGGAAGAGACGCAGCGCAGTCCGGCGGTGTTCTCTGGAGAACTTTCCTCGGTCTACCTCTCGCGTCCAGGTCCAGGAAACAAGAGAGCGCCGCGCATCCCAGTCTCAGGTCTTCAGGCCCTCCCTTGGCCCCGCCTTGTAGGCGTGATAATTACAGAAGCCTCAATGGGGGTTGGAACTTCCAGACCAAAGCTGGAGTGGCTACCCACTACAAATGACCCTTTCACAGGGGTCACCAAAGACCATCGGAAATATCAGGCATTTACATTATGATTGATAACAGTAGCAAAATTACAATAATGAAGTAACAACAAAAATAATTTTATGGTCGGGGGTCACTACAACATGAAGAACTGTATTAAAGGGTCTCAGCATTAAGAAGGTTGAGAACCACTGTACACAAAGATCACTAGACAAGTAGAGTTTATGTGAACGGCATCTGCTGTAGTTTGGATACTGAATATTCAATAAGGCCTGTGTATTAAAGGCCTCGTTTCCATGGTGACACTCTTGAGAAGAGGGAGATCTTTAGAAGGCAAGGCCCAGTAAGAAGTCCTAGGTCACTGGAGGTGTACACTCCAAGGGGACTATGGGATGCTGGTCTTCTCATTCCCTTTCCATACCCAGCTTGGAGGCAAGCAGGCCATCTCTATTACGAACTCTGTCGCATGATGCGCTGTCTAATCCCAGACCCAAAAGTGCATCTGGCTGGTCATGAGCTGAAATGTTCAAAACTGTGAGTCAATACAAGATTTTCATTGATTTGATTGTTCTGACATCTCTATCCACATTATCTTTAACTTTTCAATATCTCCAGAGGCAGGTATTATGACTCCATTATAAAGACGAGTACACCAAGGCAGGACAGGTTTAGATACCTGCCTATAGTCTCAAAAAAGCAAGGTACTAGAACTGAACCCTGGAAATATAAGTACAACAGTACCTATTTGTTTCATTTTTAATTCCGCATTCTCCAACTTTATTACAGAAAGGAGTGATGATAGCAACGCTCTTGAACATAATCAATCTTCTGGGGTTCTCTTGAAAATATGGCATTTGATTTTCAAACATATGCCCAAAGTGCACATGGTTCCCAACTGTGCTAAGTAGTGAGACATTAAAATCCTTCAGTATTTATCTTCCTACTTTTTCCTGGCTATGATCTAGCTCTGACTTAGTAGTAACTTGTTTTTATCTGGAATTCTGTGCACTCACCCATGGGCAACAGTCCAATAACTTGAACACTGGCATTAAAAGCTGCAGCTGCTGTGTCAAAACCATGATTGTCTGTCTAAAACAAGTACACCCTCTTTTTGCCATACTAGTCCAAACCCAGTGCCCCGCACATGCTAAGCAAGTGTTACTTTATGTATAAAGTGTTACTGTATGTATAACTATTTGTAATGTAGTTTACTGTCACCAAACTATATCCCCATTCCAAGCCTTCCTATATTTGATTTAACTTTAGCAACCATATCTTGTGTTAGGGCCCCTGAAACAAGATACCAACTTCTATAAACACTTCCCGTTAACCATTACAATGTTGGAAGTTAACCAAAGCCATAACAGCAGCCTGAAAGTTGGAACTATTTACATCCAAACTTATCAATAGCTCTGCATTTTTATCAGTACCACCAGTAATTTTTGCTGTATGGATACTAAGTCCTGGCAATTTTCAACATTATTTCCATATTCAAGTCAGAAAGCTAAACCAAGAATCCAGCCCGTTACTTCTGATGGACCTTGACTCTTAAACAGACAAGACAACGAGACTTCTCTCAAATAACTAAGACCAGTGGCTGCTACAGATGCCTCTTAAATTACCTATGTCCTGTTTGGCTTTCTGGTTTTCAAGTCAAATTAATACAGTTTAGATTGTGTTTAATGTTTGCAGTTGAAAGGGGCAGAGTTGGGCCATGCCTAGGAGAATGACCCTTACTTTTGGCCCTAATCCCCTGGGTCTACACAGAGAGATGAGATGAATTAGACCACACGGCTGTCTCAACACAGGGAGACACAGGGTGCACTCACTCCCAACCACTCGATCTGCGGCCTCTCTGAAGCCACAGAAAATTCATGGAGCAAAGGAGAGAGGCTAACAAATTAGCTGATCTTTGCCAATGAGATCTCTCAGCTGCTGCTCCGAGGAACCAAAGCTGAGTTCCAGGGCACTAAAAACTATTTACAGCCTTCTACCTCCCACTTCGCTGGGCACTTTGAACTGCATCCAAATTGAATTCAACACATGATCTTTTTTCCTAATGCCATTGTGAGTTAATGGCTCTCTTAATCTCCATCTTATCTCTCAGCTCTAGTCTGTGGCTGTTCCTAACTCTTAAAGAGTCAGATCAAGGGATATGTGACCTCAGTAATTCTTTCAGAGTTTAAGACTGATAAGAAGAGGAAAAAAAAAAAAAAGTCCAGTGTCAAATAAATGATAGGGTGTTGTGATGTTTTAAGTTTCAGAATGTGGAAATTTGTTTCTTAAGGAAAAAAAAAATCAACTTTGTCCTATCGTCATCCAACAAATCTAAAACAGTGGGAACGAATGTGTAGGTCAATAGTCACATGTCCAGCAACGACCTCTGTGAATAAGATCATGGACGGCTATGCTGTCTCTATGAGTACTGAGCTATTAAGTCACCACCAGTGATGACTGTGCCATGAGGATGCTTGGTTTCTCCTGCTAGAGATACCAAAAGGTAGGAAATGCCATCAAGAGCAGAAAACGGATGGATGAAGATAATTTTGGAGGACATGGCTCCCTTTGAAGATAAAATCTCAAACTGTAGGAAAACACTTGGATTTGAATGAGAAAGAAGAGCAGAAAGAGTAAAACAATGCATCTGCTTAAAATGTACAAAGCCAGAGCTGGAGAGTTGGCTCAGTGGTTGAGAGTACTTGGTTCTCTTGCAGAGGACCCAAGTTCAGTACCTAGCACCCATATAACAGCTCACAATGGGCTAAAACTCCAATCCCAGGAGATGTCACCCTCCTCTTGCCTCCTCAGACACAAGGCATGGAGGTGGAGTACACAAACACACCTGTAGGGAAGACACTCATGTGCACAAAATCATAAAATATATTTTTTTAAAAATATGCAAAGCCGCCGGGTGGTGGTGGCGCACGCCTTTAATCCCAGCACTCGGGAGGCAGAGGCAGGCGGATCTCTGTGAGTTCAAGGCCAGCCTGGTCTCCAAAGCCAGTTCCAGGAAAGGCGCAAAGCTACACAGAGAAACCCTGTCTCGAAAAACCAAAAAAAAAAAAAAAAATGTGCAAAGCCTTGGATCAACCCTCAAGATGGAAAAATGGGGTGTTTGGGGGGGGGGAACCAAGTGTGATAATGTGATCCCACCACTACCCTACCACTATCCCACCACCACCCCACCACTCCCCCACCCTCCCCACATTCATCCCCCTTCCCCATGACCAAAAGGAAAATACTAAGTTATGTGATGCTGAGGTTTCCTGACTCAAAAAGATCTTTCTGGTTTCCCGTGTCGGACTGGGGACAGGGAAAGTGGCTGAATACCTGCAGAAGTGAGGAGCCATTTGCAAATACTCTAATGACTCAGAGGAATGATGTTGCAGGGCACTTTGGACTCTGTCAGTGGCAGTGGGAGAAGAGAAGAGAGAGAAACTGATGAAAGATTAAGGAGGCAGAAAGGGCAGGTTTTAGTGGCAGATTATATATGCTCTTTGAGATGCGGGGAGAATTCTAGGAGAATTTTTTTTCCACTTTATATCTGTGTTCTTTTTTTTTTTTTACTCCAAAACAGAAATGCATATAACCCCCCCCCCCCCCCACAAAACCCTTAGGTATGCCTGCAGTAGAACATGCCTCCGACCAGAGCATTAAAAATACTCCCTTTAGTTCACTTCCACTAGCCAGGAAATGTGTTGTCAAAATTTATTGCCATAATTTGTACTGCAAAACCAAAGAAATTGTTCTGAAATATAAAATGGCATTTCAATATGGAATGGAAATTTTCAGTCTGTAAAGTAATTGACAAGGACCAATCTCTCCCCTGCCTAATAAGACTCATAAGTTATGATCTTTCCTTGGTCACACAATAGAAAAGGCACAGACCTGAGGGGAGTCAGTACTTCAGATGCAGTGACAAAAGTAATAGCATTTTTTTAAACATTTGCTCTTGGAGCATTTGAAAAAATCATGAGTTACTGATTTTCCCTTTCTGCACATACGTACAATAGGCAAATCCTATTTCTAGAAAATTCAAAGGGCTCCTGAGGTCCTGAGTAACTACTTTAAGAGTCTGTGGAAACCAGATCAGCAATCAACACCAGTGAGAGGTAAACCTTAGTTCTAACCATTGCAGGCAAAACAGGGGTGGAGGCGGGAATGGGCGACAAACCAATAACAAAGCCTTGAGAAAGGCAGTATTTAGAGACAAAGACAGGATGCACAGAGTGAGGTACCACAGCCAGGAGGCACCCAAACTCGGGATGTAAGTGGCATCACTGAATGAAGGGAATAATCACTTTCTCAGACGAGACCGTCGGGTCAGAGAAAGCAGAAAGGCAATTATAACTAGAAGATAGCTTTGGGTGTTGGCAGAAACTTGCTGTCTATTGCCCCATGTTCATTCTTCTGCCCACTGGAAAGAAAGCACTCAATTATTTCTATGAAGCCAATCCCCAGCTTCATCATCCGCAGCTATACAAAGTGTGGGAGGTGTCCAAAATCTTTTGACATGAGCCATGAGTTAAGATGCGCACTTAAACTCGGGATGGCCAGGGTGAACCTTGGGACTTGATTGTCGATTCTGGGACACAACGCTCCAGGGGAATAAGGAAGCCAGTGACTTTAGACTGATGGCCACATCTCAAGACTGGCAGCCAGGAAGAAACAAGATCATTAGTCACCTTGATACACAAGGGGCATTAAACCTTCCTTAAAGCTGGATTTCCTAATGGACTTTCCAATTCACCATCTCATTTACGGAACATGCTGATTCCACTCACTCGGGACTCTAACTGATGGGACCTCCGCAGAACGCTCAATAAAATAATCGTGAATGAAGTAAGAGCTCAATCAGCTGCGGAATTACTGGGAGCTCTAATTTGTTAACTCAGAGTGTACCCTTTATTTTCTGTAGCAGATGGATTGTAATGATTTAAAATACGATAGAAGTGTTTTTCTTTTTGTTTTAAATTCCTTTCCTCACAAGGGCTTTGGGAAATGCTTAAGAACAGTGTATTCTTTCCTGGCTCCTATTCTAGGAAATAGACGATAAAGGTAAGGCTTCAGTGGTTCACTGCCAACCCCACCCCCCCCCACACACACACACAATGTAACATGTGTTACTGAACCATGATCATGTTTTATTCGCTACCTCTTGTATAATATTAGAAGGATCAGCCTTAATATTATACATCCCGGGGGCTCAGAAGAGAGAACTACAAACAGCAAGGACTATTTTCGGGCTTTGGGAAATGCTTAAGAACAGTGTATTCTTTCCTGGCTCCTATTCTAGAAAACTGATGATGGAGGCAAGGTTTCAGTGGTTCAGTGCCACCCCCACCCCCCACCCCTACCCATACACAATGTAATGTATCTTACTGAACCATGATCATGTTTTATTAGCTACCTCTTTCTCCTCCTTTTAGGTCAGCATTGCAGAATGCAGCCCTGCTGACTTTAGATCCCCTTATTCAAACAACTGAATCCACACGTTTTCCTAAGGAAGTTCCCTGTCCAAAACTCCTCATCTTCCCTCCTACTCTAAGAAAACTACACACTAACATCTCTTCGTTTTCAATATTGCCTACTTCCAATCGGTCTGTACACTGCACTCAGAGCAATCTTGCTTTAATATAAGGAAGACCACATTCAGAAATGTCCGGTGCTTTCCTCTGGGTTTAGAATTAAATGTTTATTGTAGAAGCTTTGAAAATCACATTAGATTATATTTTTATAAGCTGAAAAATAGTGCCTGGCACACAAAAGTTAAGTGTTAGCCTCTTGATAGCTCGCTATTCTCTCTGCTTCAAATGACAACCTCCTCTCACTTTGCTTGGTGAAGTGCACACATCTTCAAGACTGCCTTCAGCTGCTCCCTCCTCTTTTCCAAGCAAAAAATAGCCTCTCACCCCTGTTCCCCTACAGCCGCATCCATACCTCTGTGATGAGACTCTGTTACTGCTCACCACCATTGAAATCTGGAGAACTTTATGTACCCAACACAAGGTCAGTCACTGTCTGGCCAGTGCATTCCACTAAAAACTAAGTTCATGTTCATTGTTGTCTCCTCGAAATGCCGTCTTTCTGTCACACAACACACATTCCACAAACTTTGACTGCAACTCTCCATTGTGATGGATTGCTGGTCCTGCTGGTTACATTTTCATACAGCTTCTCAAGGGTGGGCAAATGTGAACGCACTGTGCTATCTGTCACCAATGTCATTGCCATTTTTGAGTGCCATTTTTGCTGAAGAGACCCTCAAGTGACCTATATCTCTTGGGTGTGAATTATAAGGAAAGTGTCTCTGTAGGGATCTGAGTAATTCATTCACTACATCTAAAATTGATGTTTTTTGTCACCTATTAAAAAGGAAGCAGGGAGAGCAGGGCAGTGGTGGTGCACGCCTTTAATCCCAGCACTCCGGAGGCAGAAGCAGGTGGATCTCTGTGAGTTTGAGGCCAGCCTGGTCTATAGAACGAGATCCAGGACAGGCTCCAAACATTTCAGTTTGAGAGAAACCTTGTCTTGAAAAAAAAAAAAAAAAAAGCAGCTGGGGAGGAGACTCAGTTGATGACGTATTTGACATGCAAGCATGACGGTCTGAGTTTGGATCCCTATCACCCAGATAAAAATCTGGACATGGGAGCATGTGCCTGGTTCTGGCTAGTTTTAGGTCAGCTTAACACAAGTTGGAATCATTTAGGAAGCAGAAACTTCAGTTGAGAAAGTGTCCCCACCAGATTGACCTGTGTGCAAAACTGTTGGTCATTTTCTTGATTGGTGATTGATGTGAGAGGGTCCGGGTCACTGTGGGTAGCGACACTTCTGCCAGTGGTCCTGGGTTCTAGAAGAAGGAAGGCTGAGCAAGCCTTGGAGAACAAGCCAGTAAGCAGCACTCCTTCATGGCCTCTGCACCAGCTTCTGCCTCCAGGTTCCTGGACCACAGGAGTTCCTTCCTTGATTTCTCTCAGCAATGGAATGTGGCCTGAAAGTTGTAAGCGGAAGTTAACTGTTTCCTCCCCCAAGTTGCTCGTGGTCATAGAGTTTCACCATACCCATAGAAACCCTAACCATGATATACTTGTAATTCCAATGCTAGGAGGCAAAGACAGGAAGATCGTGAGGGTTTGCCAAGTAAGTGAGTGCTAGGTTCAGTAAGAGACTTGTCTCCAAAAATAAGGTAGAGATAACCAGAGGCAGTACCAGGTATTAACCCGTAGCCTCCACTTATTCTCAAATCGTCCATGTCTGAACCTGAACACACATGTGCCTATAAATATGAACATACATGCATGCATATGACACACATAAACAAACTTTCATTTTGAGTCTATGTTGAAGAGATATCTTTGATATCGATGATTAAATAAAATGTTCCATTAAAAACAATTTCACCTATTTGCTTTGATGCTTGATGCGGCTATTTTAAAAATTATAAGTGCATGTTTGATTTACATTATGCTTCTATGTCTGCAGATCTGGAAAAGGCCTGTTGGTTTCCTGTGCACACACAAGCATTACCTCGGGGCCAGATGCCAAGAACACCTTGAAGAAGGGCATTTCACACAACGTTTTCCATTCTTCTACAGGGGATTAAAAGGTTTGTTCTATTCCAGACTCATGATACCTGTTACACAGTCAAGAAGCCGAGGCCCAAGTAAAGGCAGAGCTGAGGTACTACGTTCACTAACTGCTCTCTCACTAATCAAATGTCTGCACTCCTTTTCACTTCTAGCAAGTCCTAGAAGACCTATGTTCTTGACTGTTTAAAATTATTTCTGTTGCGAATCTCTGCTCTGGCTCCTCTCCTCCCATTCCAGACTCCACCTTTCAGAAAGCCCGCCAAGGGTCGGCTTCTCCCCCAGAGATGCTCAAGACCACACCTACAGGGTATTTAAACTGCTCCCCTAGAGACCGGTCATGAGGTGTCTCCTCTTCCCCTGGGACCACCCGGGAATGCTTTGTTCACATTAAGCCTAGACTTATTAATTTGGCCTGATCTCATTTATTGCATCAGCAGAGAACCCCAATATCGGGGTATAGAAACCTTTCAATTTCTAGTTCACAGAAGAAAATTATCTTGTGTATGTAAATATATCCAGTAAAAATGCCAAGTGCTGGTATGATCATGACAAAAGTAGGGAAGGCCAGGTTTTTGGTTTTTGGTTTTGTTTGTTTGTTTGTTTGTTTTTTCCACTCTATAGACCAGGCTGGCCTAGAACACGTTCTTTCAAGAAAATTGTTAAATGCTCACTGATGCAGACACTTCTCCATGAGCTGTGTGAATGCCCTTCCCTCTCATAAGACCCACTCTTGAAGCACTTCTTTCTTACCCAAAACTGAAATGAAAATCTAGTCACATCTCTAAGTTTGTCTATTGGACTTAGACGTGAAAAACTGGCTGGTTACAGGGTCAATAGAGTAAGGACCCAAAAGAGAGGAAAAACAGTGACTCTGTGGCCTGAGCCCAGAAGGCAAAATACAAGCCCATAATGACAAAAGACAGGGTCTTCTCCGCTGTCACTGCAACTCCAGTGTGGAGGAATTACAATTTTTAATTCAAACGTAAGCAGAGGAGCATGCGGCCTCAGAGCTGCTGAGATCCGAACCCCCCACAAATGCCCATTGTCCGTCACCACCATCGTTATACAACAGCTCCCTGAGCGCTGACGAGAGGAGGTGAAGGGTGGTCGGAGGTGATTGCGCATTCCAAGTGTGCCTTCCTTATAAATATATAAATCCTGACAAAAGATTCCATTTCTCTCTTTCATTGATTTACTCAATAAGGTTTCAATAATATTTCGATGTACGGGGGATACACTTGTGAACAAAGTTCTAGCCCCCTATCAGACTTTGCAATCTAAAAGACACTCTAGAAATTCCTTGGAGGAAGTATATTTTACTCGTGTTTTATTACTAGGAAGAGACACCGTGACCAAGGCACCATAAAGAAAAAGCAAGTAGAGAGAAATTAGAGTAATAATTTATAAACCACGTTTTTATCAGTGACAAATGAAAGATCCATTAACAAGAGGCAGTAAATGTATGCGTTATGCAACCATGACTTGGGGAACAACAGAATGTGCTTCCTACAGTGTCTCCTAGCTTTATTTTTATTTTTTTTTCCCCTAGCTTTATTTTTAAGGGAGGTTCAGTACTTGGCAGTTTCTCAGCTAAACTTTTCATATCTATGTAGATCAGTCTATAGCACTTTTTTTGGGAGGAGCAGAGTCTCTGAGCTTATTTCCTATCAATGTAAAAGCTTAAATTGGGGTTTTCTAAAAATAACTTTCCCCTTGCAACCGCAAACCTAAGCTAACATCACCTCCAGTAAACACAAAACGCACACACACTGGGGGCGTTCACGTTGGATGTTTTCCGGGTGTGGGAAAAAAAAATGGCAGGAAAATATCTTCTACATTTTTCCTTTGCTTCCACCCCAGAATAGGAAAATATTCACATGGAGAATCTTCAGAAACCCAAAAAGAGTTTTTTAACGCCTAATTTTCCAGCTCTTCACATTTCTAATAATGGTGGGCCTGGCGGGTTCTGCCCATGCTTTCCAAACATTCCACAGACCACTAAAACGACGTTAACTAGAAGTAGGTCTAAATAACTTCTGGAAAGATCACCCAGCGCCCTGCGGAGGCATCTGGGAGACCATCCTTCTCCAAGGGGCCTATAACTTCAGGGAATCACACATGTACCCATTGTGATTCACACTCTTTGGGGGACATTAGATGGCATGCATGGCCATGTAGCTAGGGAGTGGCTAGGGATTCTAACAATGTTTATTATTATTTATTTATGATCATTAGTCTTTGAGGTTATTCGTCCGTTGTGCTCCACCACCCTCCTGCCCTGGTCTCCCCTCCCCCTCCAGCTCCCTCTCCTTCCCCTCAGC
>CABHPH010133970.1:0-23684 GCA_902168325.1 Peromyscus nudipes | reverse complement strand
AGATTGAATTGTTTGCAGAAACCTATTGCTATTAATGCACCCTGGTTTTGTGGAGTTAAGGAAATATTTAAGTTTGTGAATACATCAAAGTTTTTCCTATGTTCTGTTAGCAAGAAAATTCAAATGATTAAGAGTTAAAGTTGTAAGACAGAGAAAATTAACTATATATAGCACCATATATGCTAATTCAAATGGTTCTGTTAAGAGTTTGCTTTGAGTTGTAAGATTGGGAGAATTGTGACTATGTATAGCAAGATTTATGTTAACCTGTTAATGGTAATGATGAAACTAAGGGATTCTTTAAGTTTGTAGTCGCCTTAAGAGTTTTTGGTTTAGAAAGGGCTTGAGGCAGCTAAGACTGCTGTAGTCACCTTGGACCTAATTCAAAAGAGAAATGCCATCTTTATCATCCTCTACTCCCATACTGGGAGGTGTAACAGCTATGGAGATTGCTTTAAGCCATTAATAATTAGTTATTTTTTTATATATTAAGAAAGGGGGACCTGTGGGAGCCCATTCTTGGGTTCCTCGTGACTTTACCCAGCAGGTCCACATAGAGGATGATTAGGACCACGGGCCTGAGTGCAGGTGTCTAAGATGGTCTGCACTTGGCTGTGCTGGGGGAGGAGGTCATTTGCTCCACCCCTTGGTGTCTCTATAAAAACCCTGGGGCCGAGACAGTCGGGGTCCGTTGGAATAGGTTCCAGGCCCTCTCGAGGCTATCCTTTATTTTCTATCTGTTTATCTCCGCAATAAATCCTTCTATCTAATATTTCCTGCTGCTCACACAAGAAAACTCTGGGAAGCTGTGGGGTTGGTGGGTAAATGCCCCACAGATGACCACACAATGCCACCAGATTGGGACACAGCTTGGGTGCTGGGAGGAGGATACATAGGGCCTTCCCCATTATTGAATAAATGAGTCTGCTGTTCACCTTCAACTGACTCCTGATATCTGTGTCATTAACACTTCACCTTCCCACCCCCTTCCCCAAGGGAGCCAGTAGAATCCAGCAACATCTGGCACCTGAATGTGGGGCTTCTGTTACTTTCTCTTTCCTGGTGCAGATTCTGATTGTCTTCTTCCCTTCACTCTTGGTGATTGACAGCACCCCCAAGAGAGTGTGTTTCGATGAAAAGGCTCCTCAGTGTTGTGTTCTTTTGGTCTCTTCAGCAGGTAAACATTGGGAGCCCCATTTCTTTCCTTCTTTCGTATTATCTGTCATGTTTTTTCTGCCAATCCCATTAGGAAGGCACATTTTTTTTTCTTGCCCCTTCCCTCAAGGGAGCCATTAGGATCTGGAAACACATTCGCTCACCATAGTTCATTGTACAGTGTCCATTGCTTCCAGAGTCACAATAGTCATAATAGGAAATGGAGATAACTTAATTGTCTTTCAACTGATGAGTAGAAATACTATTCAGCTGTAAAGAAAAATGAAATCATCAGGTTTTTTTTTTTTTCAGAAAAATGTATGGAACTAGTAGATAATATATTCAGTGAGTTAATCCAAACCCAGGAAGACAAATGCCTCATGTTCTCATTCATTACAATTTATAGCTCAGAATCTTCAAATGTGAGTATAAAACACAGAATAACTGCAGAAACTAAGAAAGTGAAAAGGGACCATGGAAAGGAGGCTTGAGAGTGGTAAAGCAGAATATAGCTAATCAGAAATGTGAAATGGAAAAATAGGGAGGTTGCTCCAACTGGAGAGGAGTGAGGGAGATCAATACAGAAGGAAAATGGGGGAGTAGGGATAAATATCATTAAGGTTGTTTGATAAAGCACCAAGGAATACTATTATTTTATATTTACCTAAAATTATAAACAATACATAGAAGTATATTTGTATACATATATAGAGAGAGAGGGAGAGAGAGAGAGCTAGATGTAGATAGATACACATATATATGTATGTGTATGTGTGTGTGTATGTGTGTATGTGTGTGTGTGTGTGTGTGTGTGTGTGTGTGTGTGTGTGTTATGCTACTTGGAGTGACAATGCTTCCCACAAGAACTACATCTTAACAAAATTCCTGGTACAGAGTAAAAGAATCTTTCAAATGGTTGGACAGGGTAGTCTAAATGATTCCTAAAACAGTGTATGCTATGCTGTTTCTCTTCATTGCTTCTCAGACATTTAAGACAAGCCTCTGTTGCTGAAAACGCCACACACCAAGGACACAGGACTTGAATTATTCAAGCTGGGTCAAACCTGAAACCTCCTTCCTGTGATCTAGGTACATGGTACCAGAAAATAG
Source organism: Peromyscus nudipes (assembly GCA_902168325.1). NCBI lineage: Eukaryota > Metazoa > Chordata > Mammalia > Rodentia > Cricetidae > Peromyscus > Peromyscus nudipes. The sequence goes on along the minus strand of CABHPH010133970.1, from coordinate 21,419 downwards.
TATACAAACTGCCAAGGGAGGGAAGCAAGTAATATTCTCACTGAGCTATTATACCTGTGAACTACAGCAATAAACAACATGGTAAGATCTATAAATGTGCAGTAAGGTGGTAACCAGTAGCTCTAATTGAACATACCTCCCACCCCCACCTCACCCCCCTCCACCCTCTAGTGTGGCCCACTCAGCAGGAGGGAAGTCATGCCTGCTACTAGAAACCTAGCCAATGTCCTGGGTCTACTGAGGTCATGGATCTTTGTTAGTTAGTTTTGTTTTATTTGTCTTTCGTAATAGGATTTCTCCGTGTATTAGTGCTAGCTACTCTGAAACTCACTCTGTAGACCCCTCTGCCTCTGCCTCCTGAGTGCCTCCTGGGACTACAAGGCTGAGGTTATGGATCTTAAAAGAGAACCTACTACCACTACTTTGCTAAATCAGCATATTTTTTTTACTACATTCTAAATCTTATCATTACACTCACAGATAAGTGTAACTATCACCCCTCATCAAAGAAGCTTCTCTTTAAAGAAAATGGAGACCATTACAGAAAAATCATAACTGGACAAAATGCATTCCAGACCCAGTGGATACACCTACATCACAGCTCCTGAATCTATTGTTCATGGAAAATAGAGGAAGAAGAGGGGTAGAAATTTTGTAATAGTCAGAATACCAGGAAATCTGCTGTGAAACAGCCTCTCATAGAAATGGCTACACTACACAAACAAGACCAGAACAATGACAAATCATGTTATTACAGATGGGTAAAACCTCAGGGGGGATCCCACCCCTAAACAAAGAATCTTTCATTTAGCATGTACTTTGCATTAGAGACTACAAGCAATCCAAAGATTTTTAAAACTTAGGAGAAGGTGCCTGAAGGTGATACACAGACATTGTAATATTTATATTAGGGACATAGACATCTTTGGACATCCATCCTTTAGTATCCATGAGGAGATCCCAGAATCAATCCCCTGTGGATACTAAGGGATGACTATATTTTAAAATACATTAGTATATGTTCAACATATCAAATGTGTGCTGCTTATTAATTTTATTCATTGTTTTCTCTATTATATCAATATATATTTTTATCAAATATCCAAATATCAATATTGAATGCATATTAAACATTAAGGTAATATATATTACAGTATATTTATATGTCTAATTACAGTTAGATCCTTCCTGCCAAGGTACAAGTCTACTTTGACCACAACTAGCTGAAGCATAGAAGGGAATCATTGGCCCAGGACTGCTGAGCCTTGTGACTAAGGATCCTCATGAGAGGGCAGAGCTACACTCCCAAACCCTCTTTGTAAACCCTGTAGGAAAGGGTTAAAGAGACACCATTAGTGCCTACTGACTATATCCTTTCCATCATATCTGAGTTACGCTGGTTTTTGGTCAGTGAACCCCTTAAGTGCTCGTTTGCTGCTGACTGCTGAAAGGATCTACCTCATGATCCAAAGACTAAAACTTCCATCCTCATGCCTGACTTCTTTGACAATGGGGAAGGCCACACGTTGAGTTCAGTTACAACAATGATGCAGTCAACAGTGCCTACATAATGGAACCTTGTAAAGTCCTTAATCAAGATGGGCATTAAGGGCATCAAGGTGCTGGGAAGGTGAGACCCAGAGAGAATATAGAAGCCTTTCCAACCCCTCTCTCATGCCTGGCAAGGTATATCTTTTGATTTAACTGTTTCTAAATTATATTCTTCCTATCAGCTGGTAAGTAAAATGTTTCCCTGAGTTTTGTCAGCCACTACAGCCAATTATGCTACTTGAAGAAGGGTCATTGGCACACCTAACTTATAGCCAAATTGGACGAAAGTGGGGGCTACATATAGATCTTACTGTTGTGTTTGCAATGAGGGAGCTTGTGTAGTGGAGCCTTGAATTTGGAAAGCCTGAAGGATAGTTACTATTACAGCTTAACTGAAGGCCTGATGCAGTCATGCATGCCCACAATCCCAGAACTCAGAAGCTGAGGCAGGAGAATTGTGCACTCAACTACAAACTGGACTACATAATAAGTTGGAAAGAGGCAAGGGAAAATGGAGGGCAAAGAGGGGAGGGAGGAGGAGGGAAAGGAAGGAAAAGGATGAAGGAAGAGGGAGAGAAGCAAGGAAAACACTAGACTACATAGTGAGTTCAAGGAAGGAAAGTAAAAACAGATTTGGTGATGTGGTGGATTGAAAGAAAATGGCCCCCAAAGAGAGTGTCACTATTACGAGGTGTGGCCTTGTTGGAGGAAGTGTGTCACTGTGGGGGTGGGCTTTGAGGGTTCCTATGCACAAGGTACACACAGTGTCACAGTTCACTTCCTGTTGCCTGCAGATGAAGATGTAGAACACTCAACTCGTTCTCCAATACCATGTCTGCCTGCATGTCATCATGTTTCCCACCATTATGATAATGGACTAAACTTCTGAAACTATAAGCATGCCCCAACTAAACACTTTTCCTTATAAGTGTTGCTGTGGTCATGGTGTCTCTTCACAGCAATTGAAACCCTAACTTAAGACAAGTGGGAAAGTGGGAAGAAGGAATATAGATTGAATCTTTGGGCACAAAGTTGTTTTCAAAATACCAGAATTGATTAGTAGGAGAAAAATCTCTTGCAGTTTGAAATGGAGAACACAGTCTGAAATTTCTCTTCTAGCTAACTGACTGTAGGGTAACTGTTGAGCCACAGTACATTTGAGAGATGGCTGCCTAGTATAGAGAAGATGTTTCTATTTATCCATGTCTGCAGTGCTTTTCACTACTCTACAACATGGAAGGTCTCACTAAGTGTGAGGCATTGCTACAAGGTGTAGTAATTCTAAATGAACCTTTTCATTTTCCTGTGTAAGCTTCTGAATCCACTGCTCTGAGATCAGTAGATGCTGGCTTGTTTAGAGTGTTTATATGTATGACCTAAGAGTTATGAAAGAGCCAGAGGGAATTTTTAAACTTTTCTTTGGCCAAAATTATGTGGGTCATAGAGCCTTGGTCCTGATTTTCTTAAAATATACATAGAATTAAACTAAGAAGCAACTGTGGTAATAATATCAAATACTTCCCTAGCATTGGGCTTTACAGCCCCATGTGCACATGCACTGGCTTACTTCTCATGAAGCATCTCTGGACATGTTAATTCTGAAACATCAGAGTGGATGAAGATGAGAGAATGTGTGAGTGCATATGGTGTGGGCATGTGCAGGGTGTGTGTGTGTGTGTGTGTGTGTGTGTGTGTGTGTGTGTGTGTGTGTGTGTGTGTGTGTGTATGGTGTGCTAGTGTAGGGAAACAGAAGCAGAGAGCCTGAGGTAGAGAGATTTATCATAAAAAACTGGCTCATGATTGTAAAGGCTAGCAAGCCAAAATGTGCAAAGCTGACATCTCAGTTTGATTCTGAAAGCTGAAACCTACAACAAAACAAGAAAGATTTAAAGATTTCCGGGTGGGAAAACTCACTGTAAACAGGGACATCCCTCTTGTTCTGTTTAGGCATTAAATTGACTAGATGAAGCTACTTCCACGAGACAAGACTACCCTTTTTACCCAGTCTTCTGATTTCAATGTTAATCTCACTCCAAACTCCCTTATAGACATATCCAGAGTGGTATTTAGTCACAAGTGGAGGCACCTCACAGCCTGACATATAAATCAATCAGTACACAATGGCACACGTGCTGCTCAGAGAGAAGCAACCTTTCTTTTTTGTGGGGTCCACCTTCCAAGCCCCTCCTGAAACTGTTGGTTCAGGCCAATGATGCCTATGAGCACATTTCCTCACAGCCCCAAATTCCCTCCTAAATGAGCCCTGGCCATCTGAGGGCCAGTCTCTTGTGGGCCTCAACTGCGGGCATAGCCAGCACCTCCTCCATGATCCTGTGGCTTGGGAGGCAGTCTTCTCTGCAGCCACCCCCAACCAGAACACACTCCTCAATTACAGCTGGTTCCTCAGCAAATATATCACCACATATCCTCTAGGAAGGGTCACCAGTCCTGGATTTACTTAGAGTCCACACCAGGTAGGAGGCCTTTTAGTTACCTGTATCAACCTCTGGGTGTGAAGAAGTCCTGTTAACCCTATGTGTGTTCTGGCCTCCTCAGCTTTCCTATCTATATGGGAAGGGCCATGTTTACTAAATTAACTAGTTTTTTTCTTACTCCATCACACTGTTGCCCTGACTCCAGCTGACAGTGGTAGCATGTGCCAGCTCTTCCCCTTAATTAGGGTAGTATTTCCTAGGTATGGGCACATCAATGATGCTACACACACACTCCCAAATACTCCCCTAGTTTTGAACCCCAAATCACCAACCACTTCCGTGATTTAGTTCTCAGTAGTGGCCACCAAAGCCCTGTTAGCCTGCTCTAAGGAGAAGAAAACAAACCATGAGCCAACCACACAGCTGGTACCTGTAGGGAGATACACAAACCTAGCTTGGCTTATGTCCAAAGCTGTGCCTCCCTGCTGAGCAGGCCTCAGCCCAGGTCATGGACCACTGGGTGCTCGCTCTCTGGGAAGGAGAACCAAAACAGCAACCCCACTGCACAGGTAGTATATGGGCCCAGAGCAGCTATTCCTTGAAGAATTCTCAGTGAAGCTGACTTAAAACGATGGTTTTTCTCAGCCAAAGAAGTACACTAAGGCCAGATGGGGCTGTACCTAGACTTCCTGGCTCCAGGGCCTGGGGGCCTGAATGCCTCAGCCTTAATTGAAGGGTCTGTGCTTCCTTCCCCAAGCTAGAACACCACCGCAACATAGGCTGCTTATGTCTAGTCATACAGTAAGTGAAAGCTCTGCAATCTTCACATACACAAAAAAAAATATCAATTCTTGTAAAATTTGTGTTATCCCAAATAGGAAAATCTGCAGATTCTAGTTTCTCTAGCTCTGCCCATTTGAAAGGATGGTGGAAATTTTCCTGGACACTAGCATGTTGGCCACATATAACCTGGACAGGGCCAAGTCCTCATTAAAATTTACACACAAATGTTCATGCTAACAAGGAAGGTAAATTGTAAACCAAATGTATCCAAGTAAAAAACCTATGCACAAAACCAAATCATCACTCTTGAACTTCATAGTGCATTGTATGATGATTTCCAAAATGTTTGAGATCATAGTATTTAATTTGTTGACATTCTTTTTTTTTTCTTTTCTTTTTATGGTTTTTCAAGACAGAGTTTCTCTGTTTAGCCCTGGCTTTCCTGGAACTCCCTCTGTAGACCAGGCTTGCATTGAATTCACAGAGATCTGCCTACCTTTGCCTTCCGAGTGCTGGGATTAAAGGCGTGCGCCACCACAGTCACGCTGTTGACATTATTAATAGGACAGAACGAGAGGAAAGTGGAGATTGTGATGGGGAAAGGTTTACAAAGGTGTATTTTTGTCCAGAATTTCTCACAAATGGGCCAGAGTAGTCAGAGATTCATGAATTATGATTAGAGAACTAGAAGATGGGTCTGAAGTACATGGTCGTTTTAATCACATGGTACATTTCATGTCTGTTTTACTCTGGAGAAGCATGACACAGGTATCATCAACTAGGTAGAAAGGTTCACTGCTTAGAGAAGGGCCATCCTCGTAGACTGAACATGGCAAATGTTTCAATGGGCAAGAACTGCAGAAAAGCCCCTAAAACCACAAGCTAGTGCAGACTTAGCCTATCAGTAAGGGCAGCCTTTCCCATCTAGGACATCCTAAGAAGACGTGTCTGCAAAGGAAATACTGCTCATTTCCATGGGATAAATATTCCCATCATAGTTGATTTTGAGCTAGCAGTGCTTTGATGACTAGGTGGCAGAGCTTCTATTTACTTAACAAGTGACTTCCCTCTTGAGCCAAATCCTGTGGACACAGCTTTGGGCTTTAGTTTGTATGTTCAACCCAAATATACTGAACAACTGACCACTTCTCACTTCTCATCTCCCCTGCTGCCTCTCAGGCTTAACCCCCATAATCTCTCACCCAGATCCTTGCAACTGCCTCCTTATCAGCTTCTTACACAAACCATTCTGGCTACCCTTGGCTCAATGACCTCTTCTAGTGTGACAGCTACAGTACTGTCACTGAGGGCCTGCTCACTGGGGGATGGGCTCACCATCTGACCCACCTCTGCATTTGCTTTGGTCACTCTGTCACCACGCTACCTCCTCAATGTCCCTACCTCTGGTTCTACAACATGGCTGCTGTCACCTGCCATCTCTGCTAATACTTCCTCATAAGCCCCATGTATTGGCTCCCAACTTAGCCTCCTGTTAGAGCTCCATGAGTGTCCTATCCAGTGTTCCATCTTGCCTCCTTTCTTCACTCCCTCCTATGGAATTCACATGCTACACTATCAGTGATATTATTTTGTGTCTCTTCACACTAAATGTTTTGCTTCCTATACCCTATGATTTTTATCTACTATGTTCACTGACATATCCCTAGCCTAAAGCAGTGTTAGGCCTCACTTGAGTGAGTGAATAAAACCCAGAGCTACTTTGAGTAAGTAGTACAGAGTAGTGGCAGTGCCTGCTTTTTCTCCCACTGAAGTATTTCCTACTTTGTTTTCTTTTGTTTCATGAGGCAGGGTCTCATTATGTAGCTCTGGCTGGATTGGAATTTGCTTTTAGACAAGGCTGGCCTCACACTCACAGAGATCCACCAGCCTTTGCCACAGCACAATATTCTCTCTGGCGCACTTAGAACCATCTTAGACAAGGTGCATATACTAGATGTAGCATGGCACTTGGATCCTGTCATCCAGCTAATTTCTTCAAGTGGAAGCAGAAAGATTGGGATCTGTCCAAATGTGTCCATAGCAGAAAGAATTTCCATTCATTCACTCAACCTATTAATTCCAGCTCAGCCAGTAGGAGAAAATAGCTACCCACTCTCTACCAAAAAGACTAGCTCGAAGTGAACCGGCCAGGAGCCCTCAGTAGGAGGCTTACAGGCTTTTTTCCCCGTAATTCAGAATTCAGAATAGCACACCGATCAACAGGCCTCCTGTCTGACTCCAGGAGTCTCCCCAATCACAAGCACTCTTGGAACTCACTGCTCTTAATGCCATTTTATGCTCCCAGTCTTGGTGTAGCTGGACTTTAACAGACTAATTCATCCAGGTCGTTGTCCCTTCTACTCAAATTACCGTTTTCAATATGAACGGCAGATGAGTTTCATTACACAAAATAGGAATGATATTAAAATTGTGGGATACTGTAGAAAGGAGTAATTAACGAAGAAATACAGAATCATTGTCAGAAAAATAAAAGCAAGTCCCGGTTATGTCAACTGTGTGGCTACTTAGGAAAAAAACCTCTTCCAGAGGACAGTGTTTCTAAATACTGAGTCCTCCTGAGTGTGATTCCTCTGAGAAGCCTTTGTGGGCCACAAGCCTCCGGCAGTTGTGCGGCATTAGCTATGGATTATGAGACCTCTCTGCCAGCCCCACCCCTGCACTGGTCCCTGGGAACCTGGCTGGTTTCCGGATCTGCAGCCTGCGTGGAGCTCCACCCAGGAAGAGGGATCGATTTGGTTTGTCTTCGAGGGCCACTGCACTCGGCCTCTCTGTTCTCACTGTGGGCACGGAATCCATGTGCCTGTTAGTGCTTCTCCACTCTTCTTTCTTGACTGCAAAGTGCAAACAGGCAGCTCGGCATAGCTAGTGTCACGTTTGACTGAGCGCCCAAGATGAGCCCGCGGGGCCATACCGCGGGCCTTGAGAGAGCTCTGTGCCCTTTGTTGGCATAACCCGCGAACGTGAACCCCTACCCACTACTCCACCACTTTGGCACAGCGTCTCTTTTGTGTTGTATGCTCCTGCACAGCGCTCCTTGTGAGGTCTCCTAGCTCATGGAAATGCCTTCAGGCTCTGCGCTGTCAGCTGGACAGGTGGTGGGCCGACTGGCAGCAGTGACATCTAGTGGCTCCAAAGGGTATCTAACATTAACAAATGTATTCCCTGGCTCCCCGGCAACTCTGGGCAGGGATCAGAAATTTAGAAAGCACCCTACGTGTGGCCTCGGACAAGAAGATGTTTCCAAGACTGTTTTTTGAAAGACCCTGACTGGTCCCATCAGCATTTTCATTTGCTCCCCATGAGGACAGAACTCAGAAGGGAGCCACCATACAGGCATGTGGACAGAACAGAAGAAGGAATTCCTTGTTAAGGAAGCACTCTTATACTGAGTAGCTCTCAGTCATCCGCAGTGGGTGCTCCATTCTTCTCAGAGGCAAGTGCTGCAGTTTGTAATTTAGAAGACTCCCTCCTACACTGGCCAGTGCTCCCAAAGCAAATGCAGTGTCAGGAATCTGGCTGAGATAAGGAGAGTGTGTGTACCTCCAGGCTCAAAAAAGTCACAGCACTGAATTAACATTCAGGAATCAACTTGGAACCTTATATGCACAGCTTCTCAGAACCTGTTCCCAAGGAGACTGAAAATTTGGGTTAAATTTTATTTGTGCAGTTACTGTGTGGAGAATTACTCCTCTGTCTCCATGTGGATGAAAGTCACTAGATAGCTTAAAACTCAAACACATAAGCATCAAGAAACACAGAAAACAAATTTTTTAAGTACCAGTTCACAAATTGGGCTTATGCGTGTTTGGCATAGTACAACCAGCAAAATTGATTCAGCATACTATGAAATCCCCACACTCGCCACAGGGTAATGCCACAGGGAAGGCTTACCTACCCCTATGCTTGAATATAAAGTGTTTTGATATCAATTTTTTTGGGTCTTGGTTTTGAGGGATGTTGGTGTTACAAGTATGAGAGCAGGTGAAGGGGCTTTCATTCTGCCCCATGTTCTGAAACTGTGAATCTTAGTTACAAGCTTAATAGCAAAGAGCACTTCACACTATTTAATGAAGTATGATGAGATTCTACTTTTATTTAAGGGAGAAAAAAAGACAAAACTTGGAAACTCTGTCTGAATAAAGAAAAGACCAATAAAGGAGTCCTGTTTTGATGCTTCCAACATGGAACACACTTTAAGGTTGCTAGTTTCACCCTCAGGTCAGTTCCCTGCATTCTCATCCAGTTGGTTGCTTATGATAACTACCTAGTAGGTTAGCTGTTGGCCCTGTGGGTCAAGTGGCCCATACACTGACTCCTAAACACAGAGCATGCCTTGTACTCAGCAAGGCCTCAGAATTATCGAATAAGTAAGCACAGTAGCTAAACCCAGAGGAGAGGGTGGCTTGGTAAGACTTCCTAACCATTAGCATTTTGGCCAAAGTAATTAAAAAAGCATTTATTAAGCAGGGGGAAAGTGTCTCATTACTATGTACTGCTCAGGTGTGAGACTGGCCTTACAGAACACAAAGAATGCTATAGGCTGGGAGTCACATAGAAATCACTTCAGTGGGCAGTTCCATTGCCTGCCCTGTCTACAAGAGCTTGAATTGGTAGCCCTGAGCACTCTCCTCCCATTGCCAGCAGCCAGAAAGAATTGTCCTCATCTTGTGGAGCTAGGGCATTATCTTGTTGCTAAGAAGAGTTGTATTTGTATAGCAGTGTGCAAAAACCACTGCCTTACCCTGATGAAGCCCCTAGGGCTGAGAAATTCCTGCTTGTGCTTTTTCTCCTGGATGTAAAAACAGAACATAGACCGCAGACCATTTCAGGGAAATAGAGAACTGAACGAAGTAAATTCCATAACTCATACCTCAAAGATCAGCACCCACAGAAGCCCCAGGGCTGTGAGGAATCAAGTTTCCCCTTACAGAGAAGATAGAGCTGTCCTCCTTCACATACCAAATCCACACTCATAACACACACACACACACACACACACACACACACACACACACAGGCACGCAAACATGCAAACAACATTCTGGAACATTATTGTGGGAATGACTCAGAAGAAAGATGTGCTACTCAATGAATCCCAGCAGAGCTCAGCTTTTCCTGGGAGGTCTTCCTTAGGAAGGATGGCCCAAGCTTTCACCCTGTAGCTAATGAGATCATCTCCCTGGGAAGGGTCTGGATAGGTTCCTTAGGCTCTGTCTGAAGCAGGAATGGCTCCTCTGTTCCAGTCTCCAGGCTGTATTGACAGCCCTTGCTATTTCCTCTGCCCAGAATCCCTTCTCCCTCTACCAGGGAAATTTTGTCCAAGTTTTGTGGCTTTTTCTTCCTGTATCTGTTGCCTAAGTTGTAAGGTCCTTGAAGGCTGGTTCTCTGTAGTTCTACCTCCATTTGAAGGAACTGCCCTCATCCTGTTGACTCTTGAAGTGGAAAAAAAAAAAAAACAGTTTCAGTGCTGTTTGAAAGTCCTAGCTCACATCAAACTCTGTCTGAACAGGAAAAGGGAAAGAAAAGTTTCAATTTTCCTAAGCCTAAAACATCAAAATGCCCGACCTAAGCAGAAGTCTCTCTTAAAGGCAAGTTCCATTTAATTCAGAAAAATGTCTGTTCTATGTAAGCCCCTGGGCCTTCTACCATATGGGTCAGAGAACATTCTAAATATATTCTGGTCACACAAATACAGAAAGGAATTCTCTGACCTACTCACAGAGCTGCTGCCATAGGAGAGGTAGGGACATATAGACATTTCACACACAGTTAACTATCTGCCCCTTGTTACGGAGAATTTTCTGGGCCTCAGCCCAGGTTCTAGGGCCAGCCCAAGGTTCATAGGTCTGGGGCTGACCTAGAAGAGGATACAAGAGACGCTGTAGGGGTGGTCATACTGACCCTCAGCAAGACACTTCCTGCTGTTCTCTTCTCTGGAGAAATCTTCTGGTTAAGTGATCTTTGGAAGTAGCAGACCAAGGCTGTCACAGGGAATGAAGCAACCTGGCTTAAGAACTCATATACTAGTTGGAGAGTAACTCAAAAGCCAGCATATAGAGAGAAACAAAACATAATTTCAGATTGAGATATGCCATCATGAAAATAAGCACATTTTTTTCATACTAGCATTTAGTCAATGATCTGAAAGGGCAAGTTCTTAAACAAAAGCAACTCCAAGCAGATGTTACAGCAGCAGTACACCCAAAGGTGGAAGGAATTTGCTGAGTTGGATAAGTAGAGAAATATGCCTGAGCAAAAGAAAGGCAAAGGTGGAGTCCAGCAAGATCTCTTCTTTCCTATGGCCATACAACAGCCCAGAAGGGCTTGCAAGGTGTGCCCAGCTGCTCACCCATCAACCAAACATGTTATACTGTACAGGACATGCATCAACATGTACTTCCAATTCTTATCTGTGAAACAGAAGGAAATTAATCTTTGCTAAGTTCCTGAGCTAGAATATTATAAAAGTTTTACCAGTCATACATGCATGTGTGCGCACACACATACATACATACACACACGCGTGTGCGCACACACGCGCGCACACACACACACACACACACAGTGAAGCTTTTTGTCCCTGACCATACAATCCAAAGACAGACTGCTGCAGATACTGTCAGTAAACAAATGTCAAGTCACCTTGCTGTTCCACCTGTCCAGTTCTCTGCAGTTTCAAAAGGCATTGCTGTAGCCCTTCTAGGAGGTTTACATTGCACTTTGGGATCCTTCGAGATTGGGAGTGTTATGTAAGTGTAAGTGCATCATCATTAGTCTCAACATGGATTTATCTTTCTCTTTAGCACCACATCAGGTTTGCAGTGATGCAGCTGCTTCAGGACAGAAAGGAAACTATAAATGCAGAAAACCACAGCCAGTAGAAAAGAAAGCCTCTCCCTGGAAGGCCTAAGCCAACTCCTTGCTCAGCAAGTTGTTTTTCTAGTCTCCCCTAGCCAAGACTTCCCCCCACCTCATGTTAAAAAACAACAACAACAATCAACTCCTGTGGGAATTTTCCATACCTAAAGCTCAGCTTGAAGCTGAGTGTGGTGGTGCACGTTTGGAATCCCAGTACTTGAAAGGATAAATGAGGAGAATCAAGAGCCACATAGGTAAATACTGCCTCATATAAAAGTGAGAGAAAAGGGGGCAACTTGGCTGATGTGGTCATCGTTAAGAATGCTCTAACTACTATTCTCTAACTACTTTCTGGAGTTTGCTTAGGATGGAGTGAGTGAGTGAATGTGTGTATGTATTATATATACAAATAAAATAAAATACAGTTTATATATACAAATAATTTTAATTATTCAAGCCCTAACATGCATCTAAACATTTTGAAAGGTACTCTTATACAACTTCCACATCCCACTCTGACCCACTCCACCTCAATTATTCTGCATCTATGCACACACATATGCATAACACATATAGGTATATAATACCCACATATATATGCACATCTATGCAATCACAAGATGGACACATGCACACACATGTGTATGTGTACTCACATCTCCATGCATTAGTGTTCCTAGCAAGTCCCTATCACTTGTTCTTTTCTACCTCCTCCTCCAACTGAATTTATCAGTCCCATCCATAAAATTTTCACAGGAAAAACTCATGTCCTTCACTAAGCTATAATAAAATGTTCTACATTCTTAAGAAACTGATATTCGTTGATGTGGCCCTTGACTTCCATGTAAATGCCACCAAAAATGGGGATTTCTTATTCAAACAGAGGACTTAAAGAAGTATGTCTTGAGATATTCTTCAGGTCTTAATCAGCCTGGACACAGAAAGGAAAGCCCGTGTGCAAGCTTAGGCCTATCTGTGCCTTATAAAAATTAATGCATTCAACTTCTGAAGAGGCAGCTGTACAAAATAAAGTGAAACGGGAGTTGTGTGGACCTTTATTCCACCCACACTGTCACTCTGAGGAATGTGCATTCTTCACACCTCCCAGTCATCCAGCTTTGGAAAGAAAAGAAAGACTTCCCCCATGTGGAAAAATCTACCTGCTGCCTCTATGATTTAGGGGGTGTCAGCCTAACCTGAAATAATAAAGACCATTATGACGTCACTGTCTCCATACTCACTTTTAGAGCCTGTGGACCTTCCTTTCAAAAACATGCGTTTATGAATAGGACTCTGTGGTGGCTGACATGTTGTTGCTGAGTCAGTATAGTTGTGAGAACTGAGCCTGGAAAAGGGGCTTTACAAGACTCTTTTTGTGTGACTTGTTATAGCCAGCCCATTGACTCTCCTGCCATTTTACTAATCTACATCAGATTTCACAGTGCAAAATCAAAACTCGGACTCACTACAGTTAGTTCATTAACCAGCACCAGGACATCCAGAGAGAAGAACTCCAAAGTCTACTAGAATGTATGGAATGTAGCAGAGACACAGGTATGTGGAATGACCTAAAATCTTGCTATTGTTCTGGCCTCCACTTTTCTGATCATGGTGGTATCATATGGATGTGTTCCACAGCTATTTTGGGGGCTTCACAAAAATAAAAGAAGAGTATAAGAAATGTCGAAAACTATTAAGAAATGGGATAGAGAGGTAAAAACACAAAAGCATGAACTGAGTCATTACTACTAACCAAGAGAAATAAATCAGATCAAGGGGAATAGATCACTTTGGTTTAGCTGCATGCCGTACTAAAAATCCAAGAAGCAGCCATTACCTCCCTATCTCCTCAAAGGGAAGAACATCCAATAGTGTTGGAAATGGGCCAGGTCCTTAGCATGCTTTTTGATTTTCCCCAACCTCCCAAGAGTCTTTTTGAGGGGCTGTGGCTGGGCCTTGTGACATATGTCTATAATCTCAGAACTTGGATGATAGAAGCAGAAGGATCATGAATTTGAGGTCTGGGCCACAGAGTGTGTTCAAGGCCAGCCTAAGCTAATAAAGAGACTCTGTTTCAAAAACCCAAGAACTCACTGATAAGAGCACTTGCACAGCATGCACAAGGGCTGTACCATTCCCACTAAGCAGTGAGAAGGAAGAGGAAGAATCCTATGAGAGAGGAAGGAGAGAAGTAGGAATGCCTTTAAGATTATGTAGACCCCAATGGACCAGTGACTTACCATCTTATTTGAGAACTCAAGCTTCCCATTTCTTCCAATGAGGCATTCATTCCATTTTTCCAGCTTTAGGTATAATTGACAAAATTTTAAATATTAAACATAAGCACCTTATTTATTATAAACACATACACATTTTAAAATTATGACCACAATCAGGCTAATGGATATATCTGTTACCTAGTCTAACTTCCTTTCGTGTATGTAGAAAGAATATCTGAGATTTGATATCTGCATAAATCTCAAGTATACGACTCAGTTTTGATGACTACAGTCACTGTAACAAATATTCGATCCCTGATATATTCATATCAGAATGTTCAGACCCTTGGGCCAACACTTCTCCATTCCTCACATTCCCTAACTCCTACTAACTACTCTTCTACTCTTTGGATTTTATGCATAAGTGAACTCATTCAGCATTTCTTTCTATTTCTGGCTTACTTCAAGTTCATGCAAGCTGTTTCAAATACAGAAATTCCTGTTTTTTTCCAACACTGAGTAATACATCATTGTGTGTGTACACCAGTATTGTGAATCTGGTCATTCAACTGACACATACTTGGATTATTCCTGTTGGGGCCACTGTGACTAACGCTGCTTGAAGAAGGGCATGCTGATGTCTGTTAGTCACATTGATCCTGTTTCCTTTGTATAGGCAACAAGTAGAGGTGTTACTGGGTCATTTGGTAACACTATCTTTGTTTTTTGAGGAAATGAATACCATTTACACAATGGTTATACAAATTTCCATGCATACCAACAGTATGCAGGCTTCTTTTTTTCCACATTGGTCCCTACCAGTCACTTGTGTTTTCACTCCAACAGAGGTGAGGTGGTATTTCACTGTGGCTTGGATTTGTGTTTCTCTAACAATTATTGACATAGCACACTTGTTGACATTTGTATGCCTTCTTTGGAACAACATCCATCATATTCTATGCACTTTAAAAAATGGCTTTATTGTATAAGTATCATGTATTTTACACATTAACCTCTTGCTTGAATAATACTCTATAGGCCATCTTCTCATTTTACTGTTCCCTTGCTGTAAACTTTTGGAGTTTAAGTTGGTCCTACTTGCCTACTTTTATCTTTACTACTTTTGATCACATATCCAAAAACAATCATTACCAATGAGGTTTTTTGGTTATTACTTCTTCTAGTTCTTCAATTTCAGATCTCAAATTTAAGTTTTTGTTAGTTAAAAATTGTTTTGTTGATAGCATAAGAGTTCAGTTCCATTCTTTCTCCAGTTGATAACCAGTATTCCCACTGAAATTTATAGAGTATGCTGTTCTTAGTCTACTTTGTGTACTTGATGCCCTTACTTGATGCCCTTATTAAAGATTGGTGACTAATCTGAATTATTTCTGGGATCTCTGTTTCAGTATATTTAAACACACACACACACACACACACACACACACACACACAAACAATTTAAACAAACCTCCAGTGAAATAGAAGTAGTAATTTAAAATCTCCAAACTAAAAAGGTGACATGGATTTATTTAGCTTATAATTCTCCCAGCCCTTCAAAGTAGAACTAACACCAGTACCTTCCTACAGATAGAAATGGGGGACATTCTCAACATTTTTTATAAACCACTATTACCCGATAATATCACACCAAGAGTCAAAAAAAAAAGTATAGACCAATGGTTTTTTATGAGCATTGATGCAAAAACTCTCAATAGTTGTAAAAAAGAATTCTTGCAAATCAAAGTTAAGAACACACCAAAAAAGTCTGTGCAACATGATCAAGATGGCTCCATCTGAGTGATGCAGGGCTGTTTCAGTATAAACAAACAAACAAACAAATAAATAAACATAACTGCCTTAGGATTTTTTTGGGCTGTGAAGAAACACCATGGCCACAGCAACTCTTATAAGGAAAAACATTTAATTGGAGTAGCTTGCTTACAGTTTCAGAGGTTCAGTCCATTATCATCATCCTGGGAGCATGGCAGCATGCAGGCAGACATAGAATCCTATATCTTGCAGGCAACAGGAAATTGACTGAGACACTGTACAGTATCCTGAGCATAGAAAACCTCAAAGCCTGCCCCCACAGTGACACACTTCCTCCAACAAGGCCATACCCACTCTACCAAAGTCACACCTCCTAATAGTGCCACTCCCTATGAGATTATGGGGGCCAATTATATTCAAACTACCACAATAATCTAACACATAAACAGTCTAAAAGAAGAAAAAAGATGATCATCTCATTAGATATAGAAAAGGCTTTTCATAAAAATCCAATATCCCATCATCATAAAAATCCTGAAGAGACCAGCAATACAAAGGACATATTTCAACATAATAAAGGCAGTTTACAGGAAGCCCACAATCAACATCATCCTAAATGAAAAGAAACTCAAAGCATTCCCACTAAAATCAGGACCAAGACATGGATGTCTATTTTCTCCATACCTTCTCAATATAGTACTTGAAAGCTAGAGTATTAAGACAACTGAAGGAGATCAAGAGGATACAAATAGGAAAAAAAGACACAAAATTATCCTTATTTGATGACGATATAATTCTATACATTAAAGACTCAACCAGGAAACTCCTACACTGATAAACACTTTCAGCAAAGCAGCAGGATACAAAATCAGCACACAAAAAACAAAGATTTGTGTAACTGAACTTTTTAAGACATTGAAGGAAAATTGAAGAAGAAATCAGAAAATGGAAAAATCTCCCATGCTAATCAATTAGTAGGATTAGTATTGTAAAAATGGCCATCCTACAAAAAGCAACCTAAAGATTCGATGCAATACCTATAACAATTCCAACACATTTCTTCACAGAAATAGAAAATAATAATCTTAAATTTCATATGGACATACAAAAACTAAAGAATGACTAAAATAATCCTGAATAATGAAAGAACTCCTAGAAATATCATCATCCCATATTTCAAGTTGTATTTGTAGGAGCCCACAGAGATTTCATAGTGAAACCTTATTCTGTCTTGACTCAAGGTCAGAGAGTCTGAGCTTGTTTCACCTCCCCCCCACAAGGCTGCATAATAGAATGTTTTGGCCAAAGGCATGGTTACCAGGTATCTTATACTTCAAGGCCTAATTACAGGATGCTTTGCCATAAGGCATGTTTTCCAGATGTCTTGAGTACTAAGGAGCTGTTTACACTTGTCTGTACTTGGTACCTTGAACTGTGATGTCCTTGAAAGGGTGAGGTCTTTTTGTCCCCCTTAATTTGTGTATAAATAGGCTGTGAGTAATAAACTCAGGCATTTGTGGCATTGACCCAAAGCCATCCTGAAGTAATCCTGTGTCTGCCTTTTTCTTCATCTATATCTCTCTATATTTTATATCTATCATTTCTCAATCCTCAATCCTCCATTCAAGGATCATTCAACAAGTCAGGGCAGGACTACAACAGTATTACACAGATATGGTTAAAAAAAAAAAAAGCAGGGTATTGGCATACTAACAGACATGTTAATCAATGGAACACAGTTGAAGACCTAGGCATAATGTCATATACCTACTGTCGTGAGGTCTGCCCTTATGTCTGTGGTTGATTTGTCCAGTGTCACTCCATTGAAGGAAACTATTTCTTTTAGTAAGAAATTTTTTTTATTCATTTTACATACCAATCACAGATTCCCCTCTTCCCTCCTCCTGCCTCTCCAGCCTCCCTCCTCAACTCATCCCCCAGTCCCTCCTATAAGAAGATAAGGCCTCCCATGGGGAGTCAGTAGAGCCTGGTAGATTCAGTAGAGGCAGGTCCAAACCTCTCCCCTGCCTCAAGGCTGTGCAAGGTATCCCACCATAGGTAGTGGGCTCCAAAAAGCCAGCTCATGCACCACAGATGGATCCTGATCCTACTTCCAGGGAGTCCCTTAAGCAGATCAAGCTACACAACTGTCTCACTTATGCAGAGGGCCGAGTCCAGTCCCGTGGAGACTACACAGGTGTTGGTCTAAATTTCATGAGTTCCCACTAGTTTGGTTTGGCTGTCTCTGTAGGTTTCCCCATCATGATCTTGATGCCCTTTGCTTATAGAATCCCTCTTCTCTCTCTTCAACTGGACTCCTGGAGCTCAGCCTGGTGTTTGGCTGTGGATCTCCACATCTGCTTCTATCAGTTTCTGGAGAAAGGCTCTATGATGACAGCTTGGGTATTCACTGATCTGATTACTGGGATAAGCCAGTTCAGGCACTCTCTCCACTATTGCTAGTAGTCTAAACTGGAGTCATCCTTGTAGATTCCTGGGAACTTCCCTACAACCCACAGCTCCAGAGAAGCTAGCTAACAAGGAGGACCCAAAGAGGGATGCATGGATCACCCTGGGAAGGGGAAATAGATGAGATCTCTAAGAGTAAACTGGGGATGAGGAGTGGGCAATGGAGGATAGGGGATTGGGGATGAGAACATAAGGGAATGGGATCGTCAACCTAGAACAGGGATGGAGTGGGAGAGCAATGAAAGAGATACCATGCTAGAGGGAGACATCATGGGATAGGGAGAAAACTTTTAACCTTTCCCAGCAGGTATCAATTACAAATAGCTTCTTGTTCAGGGTGGGACTTTGTCTACTTTCCCTTCTCAATGCTGGGATTTTGTCTGAGTTGAACCTGTGCAGATCTTGTGCTTGCTTTCATAGTCTCTATAAGTTTATATGTGCATCAGCCTTGTTGTGTCTAAAAGACACTATTTCCTTGGAATCATCCTCCACATTTGACTTTTTTTCTAACTTTCATTTTATTTATTTTTGTGTCTTTCACATCATGCATCTCAATCCCATTCATTTCTTCTCATTCATATCTACCCTATGCCCTTGCAGCATCCCTCCCAATAAAATTTAAGTAAAAAAGAAAAAAAAAGGAAAACAAATCTTGTCATGGAAGTTGTAGTGTGACACAGTGAGCCACACAGTAAATCTTTTTGTCTATATATCTTTATTTGCAAGTGTTCATTTCAAAGAGTTTCTGGTCTGACTCTTATAATCATTCTGTCTTCTCTTCCACGTAGATCCCTGAACCTTGAGGGAAGGACTGAGTGCTTCAAAATTTCTCATTCTCTGCACATTGCCCAGTTGTGAGTCTCTGTGATAATTGCCATCTATTATAAGAAAAAGCTTCTGATAACAGTTATATGATGCTTGGATCTATGGATATAGCAATATTTCATTATGAGTCATTTTATTACTAGGTTCATTTAACAAAATAATAGTAGCAGGTTTCCCCTAGGTCCATGACTTGTGTAACCTCAAGTTTTTTGAACACTTTAGCAGTGTCATGTATTAGGTTCCATTTCATGGAATGGGCCTAAAAAAAAAAATCAGTCAAAAAGTGGTTGTTTACTCCCATAACACTTGTGCCACTATTGCACCAGTGTATTTTGTAGGCAGGTCACCATTGTATAGTGAATAATTGGTAGCTGGGTGAGATTAGGTCAGAGTTGTTATCTGGGTGAGATTGCTGATTACTTTTAATCTCTGGTAGCATGCAAAGTACTTTGCAGCACCATAAATGCTAGTCAGTAGGGGTGAAGCTTCAAGTTTGGTACCAGCTCTCAATTTCTGCATATTTAATGACATAAATAAGTGGTATCTTCAGCAGTAGGGCCTTACCATCAGGTTGTGGAGGATAACCAATAGCCTTGGTAACAATCTGTGATATTTGGGAGAAGTCTATTGGACCCCTTTGGCCAACAACTCAAGAAAATTGATCAACTTTTAAGGTATGGATGGGCATGGATCCTCCCATGTCTCAGCTTGTAAGAAGGTGCCTATAGCAAGATCAAGGCTGAACACTGTTGTAGCCAAGAACACTTGGGTTTAAATGGGTCTGCTTCTACATTTAGAGCACACAATTGGAAGCCTACAGCCCAGGTGCAGTTCCTCCTTCTCAAAAATGGTTCCTCTGGATTAGTTTCTTTTTCTGTTGTGGTAAAATGCCCTGACAAAAGTAACTGAAGAAAGGAAGATGCTATTATGACTATAATGGTTAAAAGTACAGCCTATAACAGCAGGAAACCTGCTAGAAGCAGATTGCCTCATTGCATCCACAGCTAAGAAACAGAATGTTTGCATGTTAGTGCTCAGTGCAATTTTTTCTATTGTATGGTATCCAGGATTCCCCACCCAATGAAAGGTCTCACCATGGTTAAGATGGATCTTCCTATATCAATGTTATCAGGATAATCTCTTGTAGACATTATCAGAGACTAACCTTAACCTAGAAAATTCTTTAGACGTATGCCTACAGGCTTTTCTCCTAGATGATTATAGATTCTGTGAAGTTAACAGTTAACACTAACTCTCACAACTCTTAGTCTTAGGCTCCACAATTCCGCATCTTTCTACCTGGATCTTAAAGTTTTCACAAAATACTTTTGTAAGTGACTATCTAATTTTGCTGTGGGGTTATATACATGAATATCCCGTTGTTCACCATTGGCATAAATATCACCCCTCTCCCATGCTCCATCTTTAATTCTGCTTATGGTTGAGCAGCCTAGGGTTCACGGAACCCCATTATTCTTGGATTGCCGTACTGTCAACTTGACTGTCAGTCTCACCTCAAGTTTCCCAAACTCCCTGTATTGAGGTCATCCGCTCTATCTGCTCCATTTCCAAAGTTCTCTTGTATTTACTGAATAAAAAGCACTACAGAATCCTTAAATTTTTCATATATAAAAAAACTGTGTAGCAGATATCTATAGTTTAACCAAAGTGGTACACAAAATATTCTTTTTATTCAGAGACACTAAATCTTTAAGAAAATAATCATTAATGGTAACATTGTAGAGGGAAATTCCATCTGACTTAAATCCCTTCATTTGCCAAGACTTTTTGTAAAAGCATGGCCAGATTCAAGAACTGAATATATTTAAAAAACAAACATTGTCATTCTTCTACCACTTATCTTCTCCAAAGTATAGCTAAGAAAGATAGCTATTATGAGAAGCAAATTAATGAAAATTTGAAACTACAGATGAAGTGAAAATTACTCAGGTAGTTGCCAATATATCCATTATAAGGGAGAAATAAAAAGCCAGAGTTTAAGATGGAAAACATGATTATACAACAAAGGCAAAGTCCTGAGTTTAGAATAAGATCCAAGTGACATTATGCAAATAATTTCATTATCATCAACCTTATAAATATTATTCAGTATGGTTTTCTTCTGTGTGCCAATTCTTTAAACAAATTTCAAATTATTATGAATTTTTACTGTATTTTAACAAGTATGTTTATTTTGTCCTTCCACTCAGAGACAAAATGATTGAGAGGATCTTTATTTTATAAGCAAACAAGAAGTTCTGAGACTGTTTAAGTTCTGATGAATCTTATTCATAGAAATCAGCTTGGCTTTAAGCAAATGGTAAGCAGTGTTACACATTGATGAGTGAAGTCCAAACATAGAGACACTAAGGACACTAAGGACACTAAGGGCACTAAGATACTAAGGACACTAAGTACACATGAGCCCTCTATGTGTACTTATTCAAGTAGTTTACTACAAATAGTGTTTAAACATAATAAACGC